>VYZR01081235.1:6798-17118 GCA_013400675.1 Oxylabes madagascariensis
TGCATTAACTTAAAAGGAGAACAAACACATAGCTCAGAAGGAGGACTGGATTGCTGTTTTACAGAATCACAGACTGGCTGAGGTTGGAAGGGACCTCTGCAGGTCATCTTGTCCATGCCCCTTGCTAAAGGAAGACCACCTCTATTGTGTCCAGATGACTTTTGTGTATCTCCAAGGATGGAGCTCCATGGCCCCCTGGTCCTCTGTGTTGTACACAACTGACCCTGCCCAGACCACCTGAACACTTACTTGTTGGTTCTTGTAATTGTGTGGATGTGAGAGTGTAAGAGAATGTAATCATTGAAAAGGGACTGTGACTGTGTAAAGCCAATGTACTTAACAGATTTTGTAAAACGATATCACCTTCTCCTACCATAGATTCTCAAACTGCATTTTTTACACTAACTTGTAACAGAGAAAAGCACAGACAGTGATATGTGCTGGAAGGATGCAAGACCTGGATTTGTGTAATCTGGATGAGAAAAGCTTCAGAGGCATTAAGGTGATCGTTTTCCACATGTAATACATCGTTATCAAGAGAAAAACAACCAGATGTTCTCATAGATGCTGGGAGAAGGACAAGAAGAAAACTTCAAATGCTGCAAAACTTTTTTTGGCTGTGTATTGATAGGAGTGAAGCTGGGGGCCTCATGAACTCCCCACCAGAGAATGTGAAGCACATGATGGCAAATATTTGTCACCAGTGTCTGGATATGTTCAAACCTGCCTTACTGCTGGGGGATGGACCAGACCAGTGACTGACAGCAAGCTTCTGATGCTCAGTGCCAGATTCTTTGTCAAAGGCCCTGTGACTCAGAGCTCCTGGTACCAACCCAGATCTACACCAGTTAAAGACTTGGTGCCTGCGCCAGAATTTTGTCACGACTGGGTTGAACAATCTCTTTTACTCTCTTCCTGACCTATATTGTTTCAGTTGCTATGAAACCCTTACCCATGGAAGCAATTTTTCCACTGGCTCCATGGACTGTCTCTGTTTCTCACTACCAGGAATGTTAAAACAGTTTTATTTCTTCAATAAAATTGAATACAGTCATGCTCAAGCTGGGTGGGGATTAGTTAGCCTAACTTTTTCATTTCAAATGACTTTTGAAAAACTTGGCTAGAGCTAACCCAACTGCAATTATTTGAGTAAATCTTTTGCTATTATCCATCTGACAAAGAGATGGCAGCAGGGTGGTGCTGTTGCATTTTTGTCTTAATTTACTTTTTTTTAAATCTGTTTTTCAGAAGTAACAAAACTGAACTTCTGAAGCTTTGGTGTTTTAAAAAAACTATACATAGAAATATTTGCATCTGGTACAAAGTCAAAAAAACCAAATAGCTATGCATTTTCCAACATACATGCATTTCATGTGAATTTTACACACAACATTCCCCTTGGTTTTTAAGGTATCTGCAAAACTCAGCTCTGTAATCTCTGAAATTGAACATTCAGGTATTGAAGGCTGAATGAAACCTACAAAATCTTCATGTTCTGTAAATGCTGGGAGAAATCTGTATGCCGGGAGCAGGAAGTAGATCCTTTACCTGTATTTTTAGTAGGATCAAGTTAAAGAAACCCCACATTTTGTTAAAGCCTGGTTTTGAAGTGCTTTTTTTTTAAACTTCGTTATTATTGGATTATATTTTCATTCACTAAATGTGAAAATGGGAAGTATGTAACCAAGGTAACAATGATGTCCCTGGAGAGCGTAAGAGTGCACAAATCTCATGTCACCATCCTAAACCAGGCTGTACCTTGTCTGTAACAATCCCTGCCCTCTTCCCATCATTTATGAAACAAGATCTCACCAGCCAGGACCTACAAGAAAAGGGGGCAGCTGAATATTGCACAATACAGGTATGTAAATACGTTACTGCAACTGTGTGTCAGGCGCATCAAAACCATGATGCGTCTGCAAATGAGTCATCCTGGAGTGAATTCTCCTGGCTAGGAGCGATGTAACTCACTCTCTCCCCATAACCTCACGGAGTGTGAAACCTGACAAGCAGTCACAGCAGTGAGTAAGGCATGTTCGTAGATGGTCAGAGGCAGACTGGATGTGTCACAGGGCAGCACACCAGGTTTCTAACTTAGGACATAAAAGAACAAATCTTGCTATGCATCATTACCCCCCACTGGGTATCCTCCCATCATATTCCTTTCCTTCTCTGGTTCAGTTCTGTGAGCCTTGCCTAATCTGAGTGAGAAAAATGCACAGTGTCAGATGGTGCAGATAACAATAATACCAGTGAGGCATTATCATCAGGGCAAGAGCAGTAGCTTCTGTTCTGATGGTTTCACTCATGCCTTTGCAGATCACTTCTGTCTTTAAGCAGCCTACCAGAGAAGGTCTTTGCCAAACAGAGTCATTTCAAAACTTTGCAGTTAAATTTCTGAACTCATTTTTTTGCTGGAAGTGCTTGCACTTAGACTTGCTGTAATACCAGGGCCTGCTGTGACTCTAACCCACAGCTGACTGATAACAGATAACCACATCAACAAGCAACAAGCTTATCTGACAAATGGCTTTTCATCCAGTTTCTTGTTTGTACACTTTAAATATCCTGGGTCCTGTGAGTCATTTCGGTATCAACAATAGACTGGAGAGTAAAAAAAAAATTGCTTATAGGGTTTTTACTGCTTTCTGCAGGAAAAAAAACCTCAAATGGTATCTTGTGCTTCTTATCGTCTCCTTTCCCTAAATATTGCTCCTCCATTTCTTCAATCCATTTTTACAGTCTTATTTCCATTTCTTCCCACTATACCACCTCAGTCCAATTCCTGTCTGGGCACTCCTCCAGATGTCTTGCAGTTTTAGGAACCCTTGACTTGCCCCTGGAACCAACACAACTGAGCAGATGAGTATATTGCTGAGCACTTAAATCCGTTTTTATAAGTATTCCTGCCCCCGCAGCATTCCTGCATAGCGACAATTCTGCATTCTCTGTGTTGCAAACTTCTCCTATGTTGTGCCTGGAGTCAAAGATGGAGATGAGGACAACCTCTTCCCTGTGAAATAGTCAACAACGAGTTGAATACATTACTAGAGCTCTGGAGATGGGCTTTTTATTCAGTCTTTGAGCATTCCCCCTTCAATTTCCATTACCTTTACCAAATAACTCTACCATTACTTGTTGCTTTGGAGCTTTTTTGCATATGCAGGCTTCACATCTTCAGCAGTGTTTAGCAGCGGTGAGTCCTCCAACGCTCGGGTGCATATTTTGACACACTTCTAAAAGACCCGGGCCTTTAGAGGGGCCCGGCGCTGCGGTTGGCCGCGGTGCAGCGCTGGGCCGTGCCCGGCGGGGCCGCTCCTGCCGGGAAGGTGCCGGTGGCCGCCCCCGCCGCCGCTCCGCCCCCGGGGCTGGCGGGGCTCGGGGCGGGCTCGCTCCCGGCGGCAGGGAGCGGGCGCGGGGCACCGCAACTTCGGCAGGATGAACGTGGAGAACCAAGACGTGCTGCTGGATCTGGAGGGGGAGGAGGAGGAGGAGGAGGAGGATGACAATGATGACGGGGAGATCGGTGAGTAGGAGGCTGGGGCGGGAGGGTCCCCCGAGAACAAGCGGCTGGCCCCGGGCGGCTGCGGCTCGGCGGGGGCTGCGGCNGGCTGGTGGCTGGAGGGGCCAAGGGGGCTGCGGCCCGGGGAGGTCCCAGGTGGGGCCGGTGCCCGGCCGGGGAGCGACTGGCAGACAAGGGAGTCCCACCGCCGCTCTCCTCCTTCCGCTGAAACTACTGCGGGTCTTTCCGCGGAAAACACGGGATGTCTTTGTCCGTGCTGGCGGGTGTGTGCCAGGTGCGGGTGTCTTACGGAGCGTCGTGGCGATGGCGCTGCTTCCGTAGCACGGGCAAGGCTCGGTGGGCGAGAAGCGGCGAAAACTTTGCCCGTTCCTTGCCCTCTGACGGGACGGAAACGCGTGAGAGGGGGCAGAAGCAGCACTTTGCAGTGAGCGCGATGCCGGAGACCTTCGGTACCGGAGTGATCTCCTAGCACAGGCAAAACCCGCGTCCCGGTGCCTTGGTCCTTGGGAAGATACAAACGTGCGATGCCCCGGCGCTCGCAGCATCCCTTTTCTCCCCGCGCTGCCTGGCTGGCGTGCCTTAGCTTGACACCGAGCTAAAGAGGAGGGTAAACACAGAATGGCTTGGGATGGAGAGACCTTGAAGATCATCCAGTTCCAGCACACCTGCCATGGGCAGACACACCTTCCGGCAGACCAGGTTGCTCATAGCTCCGTCCTAGCTGGCCTCGAACACAATCAGGGATGAGGCATTCACAACTTCTCTGGGCAACCTCTTCCAGAGCCTCACCATTCATACGGGAAAGAATTTTTTTCTAATATCTAATCTAAACCTACTCTCCTATAGTGACACCACTCCCTCCCGCCAGAACAAACAAACCAACAAAACAAAGTAAAATGTCAGGGGAAATTGGCAAAGCAAAGAAAGATAGTGATTTTGCTTGGGGGGGATGGGGGGGGGGGAAGGCATATTGTGTCTGCCAGAAAAGCAGACATTGAAATGGACAGAGAGTTTTAAATTCACAGTGTATGTTAGTCTTGTTCCAATGCCAGTAGCCCAGGACAATGACATTGTATTTACTGTGGGAATGATTCTATTAAAGTATTTCCAGAAAACAGCCCAAAAAGGGTTGTTTCTCAGCTGGTTCAGACTAAAGGAGCCTGTTCATTTCACTGAAGAGACACAGATTTACTTCAGTTCAGAAGCTGTTTTTCAGCTGCAGTAGCCAAGATATTATAAATCCTTTTATTTCTAGTTAACTTGTTAAAATAAATCTAACAAATAAGGAATGCAGGCAAAAGTCAGACAAGCAATATATAAATTTTAGCAAATAAAAAGGGTTTCTGCTCATTATTGTGCAAAAGGTTGTGAATGTTTTCACTGAAAAGCATGTATTTTTGATGGCTTTTTAAATATTTGGTCTGAATTTCTGTGTTTGTAAAAAATTTTAGTGACATTAGCTGTCTCTGATACTCTCATTGTCTCCAAATACTAATCCTTAATAATGGTAAATACAGCCTGCCACATTTTTTCAGTTAGCTCACTCCAAAATTATATAAAGTTTGAGCCTCACCCAATGTCTGTGGAAATCAGGAATGCCTTTCCTCCGACATTATTAGCCTTTGTTTCAGATGGGAGTATCCCTTGACTTACAGTAATAGTCCAAAGACAAATTCACTTTTCCATATGAAGTGAGGCAAAGGTATTGTTTCACTCCACTCCCTGAATTTAAAGGGTGGATCAGCACTGCAGTGCATTAATCAATAGCTGTCTTTTCCATTCTTCACCCCAGAGAACAACTGAATTTTTTCCTACTCATAACTCTTTATCCAACTTGGGGATAGTTCAGCTCTCAGAGCCAGCAAATCATGAGCTTCATATACTGTATACAACAGTTTGGAACAACGCATGCTATGTGGCAAAGTTGCCTAAAAATTGTGCAGTGATGATTTAATGAGTTGCTATGCAAAGCCTGTTACACAGCACCTGGCTTTGTCACATTTGCTACTCTGCCTTGCAAAATGCATGTGTAACTGTCTTAAGGTTTTTATATTAGGTATAATTACAGGAGAACTATTTATTAGTCTGACAAACATGTAAATCATCCATTTACCTCCAGTTTTATTGTACCACTTGCATCTGCATCTTTCCCAAGGACCCCATCCCTGATTCAGGAAGTAAGCAGGATTTCTGAACTCTTTCCAGTTCTATTCAAGACTAATCCAAAGTCTTTATAGCTCATCAGAAAAGCATTATTATGGAATATCAAGGTTTGTAGTCAAGGCACATAAAGGGAGCGATCTGTCTCATTTTGGCATACAGTTGGTTTTGGTTATCCATGCTGATGACTAGCAAACCACTCACGTCAGAAGCAGCATTAGGCAGGCGTCCAGAGAAAGAGCTGTACTCAAGTCCCAGTCCACAGGAAGGTACCAGAGTTGCTCTGCCTGTTGTACAGAGCTTTGAAACTAATTGTCTGGGTCAGAGCTGTGCTTGGGGAAGAAGGTCTTGTCCTAAGGTTAGACTTTTTGGCAAGTTGAAACTTTCTCTTTCCAATGCTTAAACAAGATGGGCAATTTGGACTCAGGCTGCTTTCAAGAGGCTTGTTACATCAGTAGCATCATTTTTTTTTCCATAAATCATAAATGTATTCTTTCCCTGGTGCAAACCCTGCACCATATCCAAATTGGTTTGCTTGTGTTTGAGGATTTACAGAATATTTGAGTATGGTTTCCAGAAAAATTAACTTTTGGACAATATCCAGAGGCATCCATCATGACTATCCATCCTGACTATCCATCTGACAAGAAAGACTTTTGTCTTCATAGAGATACGTTAGCAACTTGCTTACTCTTTGGTCTTGGTTTTACTCAAATATGTATCCTAGCTGCTCCTTGAGCCTTGAGTCTACATCTTATCTTTTGATACTGCTGCAGTAATGACCAGACCACGCTTTATAGATGAACAAGAAAAGGGTGTTCATATGTCAGCCTTTTTCTTCTCACACAATATGCTGATGAGGATTCAGGAAGAATTCCATCTCTTCTTTCTAAAAAGCCTTTAATGCTGTTGTTCAGGACACATTGTTAGCAACTACAATAAAAATGTTCAAAAGTACTGGTGTATTCAGGCAACATTAATTGTGGAGTCACAGCCTAAGACAACCAGTTTTGTTCAACCCACTGTACAACTGGAAGCCTGCCCTGGGGGGTGATGTTGTAGTCCAAATGGTGTAGAATAGACATAGCTATTCTTCACCTCCTTACTTTTGCTCACTGTTATATTCTCTGCTTGTTTTCTCATGGCATATGCTGCATTTAGTCATGGTGCCTGCCCAGAGTTTTATTTTTTCCTTTTCAATGGCTTCAATTGTTTTTTGTATGACCCTACAGATATTACTGATATCATATACTTTACTCCAATATGAACATATACCATACCAACAATGTCATCCAAATTACTCCAGTTTGCCTTCATGATGCTGTGAAATGAGTAATTCTCTACAGCAGTCTTCTAAAGGCAGTGGAAAGCCTGAACATTTAAATTCTTTTTTTAAGAAGTATGGCTTTGTCCTGCAATTTATTGAGTATAATCTCCACCTTTGGAAAATTTCAAAGAGGCCAGATCTATTAACCTTTTAATACGTAAGACTTTATAAGCAGATTCTTTTAAAAAAGTAGTTCTGTTTCTGAAAGGACATTTTCTTCCTTTATAGTCTACCTACAGTAGTGAGTAAAACTGTGATGTCTTTTCACACACTTCTCTTTTGCTTCTCATACTTGCAATCAACTTAAAAATGATTGGGGCACATTGCAGTTCTCCATTCTCCTGAAGATGGCAATAAGCTGTCTGATGAGCTGAGAATCAAGAACTTCTGCTCCCTGCATTCTGTTTGTGACACTGCTTCCGTGCATGTACCTTTCGTGCGTGTACATTCCTGCAGAAACAAGCAGGAATGTAGACACATGATCTCATTTATTCTGAGTTACTACTGGGGGAGCGAAAGATTCTTCCTGGTGAGCTGAGACGTGCCCAGGTCCAAGATGCACTGGCCTGTTACACTGGTCAACATCTAAACTACTTTTCATGCCTTCTTGTCCTTTCTCTTGTATCTGTTACACTGATAGTTTACCTACATTTTTTGTCTCTTCATACTTCAGTATTTTTATCTCCTGAATTTCTACCACTTCACTTTTGCAGAATTCAGGCACAGATGAGTATACAATCCAAACCACACAATGGCATCAACCTTGTCACCAAATGTGGTTCCATTTGAAAGTACACTGCTGGTACCACTCACTGTTTAATGCTGATTTAATGATTTTTCTGCAGAACTCCTAAAAACCAAATGGTAAGAATATAAATATTTAATTGCAATATAATTATCAGTTTGCAGCTATTTATAATTCATAAATTCTGGAGGAGATCAGAGAATTATGCAGGAATTTAGGAAACTTATACAACTTTCATACATATACCCAATTTTAATCTATTTAAAAAGGGTTTTTTACCATACCTGAATTCACAATTGTCCATGAAAAACTTCCTGTACTTTGAAAGTATTCTTCATTCCTGTATTTTTAATTCAGCTGTACTGAACGTATGAGTGCATTTTACAGGTAAGTCTACAAACTGTAGGAGGACTTATCTGCCACTGTATTAGCTTGTGGAAATTGCACAACTTTAATAGTTTTGTTTCTCTTCCTGGTTATTAAGTAATAAATTTTATGGTGGGTGTTTATCACAAGTCATTCCCTGAAATTTTTCCTCTATTCATGCAAGCCACAAGTTACTTCAAGAGGAAAATGCTCTACACTTTTATGCTCAACAACTTAAGGTTTTTTAAAATTACTTTTCAAGCATTACCATTTGTAAAAAAGAAAACTCATTAAATTGAATATGTAGGAAAAAGCCAGAGTTTTGTTACATGCTACAGAACTCCAGGAGGTCTATAATGTTACAGCTACTAAAAGTAATGCAATCAAAAGCTCACAGAAAACTGCTAATATCAGTTGATTTGTGCTTTATGCAGTGTATGAAAATGCAGATAGAGAACTTGAATTTGAAGAGACCAGAGACATGGAAGGGAAAATGTACACATGCCATAACAGATGTTGTGTTTCTACACAAAAGGACCTTTCAAGAGTAATTAGAGAATAATTACTTATAAGATCTATTACTGTATGTCTGGGAAATTCTCAAAATCATTGAATGGGTAAGATTGGAAAGGACCATTGTGGGTCCATTGATCCAACCTCCCTGCTCAAGCAGGATCATCCTAGAACACATTGCACAGGGTTATATCCAGATTGTTCTTGAATATCTCCAGTGAGGGAGAATCCACAACCTCTCTGAACCATCTGGTCCAGAGCATGGTCACCTGCACAGTAAAGAAGTTCGTCCGCATATTCAGGTGGAACTCCTTGTGCATCAGTTTCTGCCCGCTGCCTCTTGTCCTATTGCTTGGAACCACCAAGCAGAGCCTGGAAACATCCTCTTGACACCTTCCCTTCCGATAATGACAGACATTGGTGAGGTCACCCCTCAGTCTTCTCTTCTCAATGAACAGCCACAGCTCTCTGAGCCTTTCCCCATGAGAGAGATGCTCCATTCCCCTGACCATCTTTGTCACCCACTCCAGGAGCTCCATGTCTCTCTTGCACTGAGGAGGCCAGAATTGGACACAGCACTCGGGATGTGGCCTCACCAAGTGGAGTGAGTGGAGGGGCAGCATCACCTCCCTTGCCCTGCTGGCAATCCTCTTCCTAAAGCAGCCCAGGATCCCATTGGCCTTCCTGGCCACAAGGGCACTGCTGGCTCATGGACAGCTTGTTGTCCACCAGAATCCCCAGGTCCTTCTCCACAGAGCTGCTTCCCAGCAGGTGAGCCCCAAAGCTGTCCTGGTGCAGAGGGAAAGTGCAAGATTCTGCATTTGCCTTTGCTGAATTTCAGACAGTTCCTCTCTGTCCATCTCTCCAACCTGTTGGGGTCCTTCTGCAGAGCTGCACAGACCTCTGGGATGTCAGCCACTCCTCCCAGCTTTCTGTTGTCCATTAAGTTGTTATCATTTATGTCATTCAGTAAAGTTATTTGAATCACCTCATCCTACTATTTCCTCATACCTGCCAATTCCTTGGAAATGATGGGTGGCTTGCTGTGCACGTAGGGTCTAGTTTGCCACTAGACATGTGGCAAACCCCAAAGGGAATCTAATACTAAAATGAGTGTTTTCTGCTGTGATTTAAAGAAAGAACCAAACACAAGGGTACTTTTGTTTTATGTGGCATAAATTAAATAGTCTTGTATCCGCTAAAAAAGTCAAATAAAGTAGCATTAGCCTCAGTTTGGCTACATCTAACTGGTGTAGCCAGGAAAAGGGGTTACTGATTGCTGTGCTTTTTATGTAATGCACAAATAATAAAACTAAACATCATGTGCTTGACATGAGAAAATCTTTAGAAAAGGTGCTTCAGGCCTGAAGCATATGGAACTGCTGCAGTTGTGTGTTTAACAAGATAATTTATTTAACAGAGTGTGAATGTCAAGGAGGACAGCTCTGAAGTAGGTGCCATGGGTTGGTTTATGTGCTCTTCTTACATTGAGGAAAAAAGGTGAGGGGAGAAATATTATCCAAGTGCTGAGCTCTGTATCCTGATGAATAGAAAAAATCAGATTGTTTTTAGTAGACTGTCACTAGTGCTACAGTACATGTCTTTGGCATGCTCTTATCTAACAGTCTGAAATATCGGTGTACTAAATATATATTATTAAACTGATATTTTATATATATATTTTAA
>VYZR01081235.1:29354-48770 GCA_013400675.1 Oxylabes madagascariensis
AACTCCTCGTGTTCTACTGCATAATGACATTTCTGAGGGCACCACAGGGTCTATACCCAGTCTGGACCCTGGCAACCCGCAGGGAAATACCCACAGTGCCTGACAGCAAGGCAGGAAATTCCTGTTAGCCAGCAGTTGCAAAGTCAGGATTTCAGTTTGCACTTCTGGAAGGGAATGGTTTGGTTACTCCCAAATCCTGTGTTAGGGGTCTACATCTCTTCTTTATTTCCACAGACACACATTAATTTCAGCAAGTATATAGCTCAATGCACACTTTCTTTGATTTTCAATTTGTTGTTGAATAATTTCTTTCTAATCTGCTAGACAATTCCTATTTACTCTGAACTTGTATATAGATACATCTTGTTGGTAGGTAGAGTTAATATACCACAGAGAAAACATGTTTGTTAGTTGATTTAAATATGCTGTATACTTTTTAAAAAGTGCATTTATGAAATATTTTGCATTTAAAATATTTTATTAAGCAAGGAAAACATTAACTATAGTAATGAAATTGATATATTGATTAATGAAATTAATTTATTCATTCTGGTCACTTAGGGCCATAGCTGTGTTTTATATAATGTGGCATAAAAACTCTCAATCTGCTCGGACATTTCTGGATACATCAGCAAGAATTTATCTATAATTTTATATGCCTACTATGTTCTGCAAATCTGTCCTAATGCCCTTTGGGTTCTTAAAATTAGTCTATCTCATCCATTGCAACCTGGATTTTATTTACTCCAACAGGAGAAAATGCAACCTGTTCTTCTTGATCCCTTTTTCAGACTAAAACAGGTTATTCCAAGTAAAGAAATTTTTCTTTCAGAACTTTCTAACTAAGCTAAAATTCCAAGTTGTCTGTAGGCTGATCCCTTATGTCTTATGTTCTTAATGTGACTTAGGTCATTCTTTTTCTCAGCTCTAGCAACTAAGAACTTGCATTTTTGACAACAGGAATTACAATGTTTTCTTATTGTTAAAAATGAAAGAAATAAAATACACATGCATGTATGTATGCCTCAGTTTGTAGGACTGGGACATAATCAATCATGAAGCAAGCTCATTTAGTAGTCAACATTACAGTAGTTTTCTACCCGATTCCATATATAATTAAAACAAAACAGCCCTTAATTGAAAAATTTAAGAAGGCTTGTTTGTTGCATCATTTTAATGTATTTAAGTTACTTACTAGATTATAAAAAGACATATGTGGAGAAGAGAAAATATTCCAACCTGAGATTAATGCCTGAAAAGTATATCAGTCTGAAGCTTGCTGACTTAGTCACTTTATTCCATTACTTTATACTTTGACAAAGCGAGCCATGTGTTTACCATGCATACAATCAGTTTTCAACCAAAAAGCATACCAAATATTGTTTAAAATTATAGCACGTAGACGTGTTAATACATTCTAAACCAAAGGTTGTTTATCTTTAAATTACCTATTGACAGATGAGAGCCAAAATAATTCTTTCTGACAGCCATTTCAGCTGAACGTGCGTAAACTGTTTAGCTTGAGAAAAAGCATTTGGAATATTCTAATTAGCAACTGAATTTCTGCAGTGATTTACAGTCAGCTGGAGTCGGACATGGATACTGGATGAAGCCAGGTTGGTTCTGGCATGCACTGCAGCAGTGAGAAACAGGAGCCAACATTGGCTTTTCAGTAGATTACTCAAAATCACAGAATTGTAACTAAAACATCATTAGCCTGGTGTTTTGTTTTTGAAACTGAGGTTGGGGCTAGTCCAGGTCTCACTGAAATGTTTTAGGATTTTTGCCACAGGTTTTGGGCAATTGGCCCTCTTTGAGTTCTGAGCACATAAGAACTGTTTTACAATTACTGAAACCCCTAAACATTCCAATTCAGTGTCTCTTAAATATTTAGGTACTGCTATCAGCAAAATCATTTCCACAAAGTCAAATTTCTTGTTTTTATAACTGCCTGCTATTTACTTTATTATTTTTGGTGAGCTACTCCGACTTAGACTAGCAATGCCCTCTATTGTATACCCAACTGAATGTTTTCCTGTTCAGCATTAGCCATGAAAAAGCATTTATTTTTCAAAGTCATTCCACATGTTCCCATCCTTTGTTTGCACAGCTGTAAAAGAAGATAACTTAATGGAAAGAATAATTTTTCAAACAAGAAAGAATCATCTTCCAAGACAGCCATTTCACTATCTTTGTCCTCCAGCAGCATCTGTAGCTTCATTACTAGGTTTCCTTGGGCTTCTGAAATGAAAATCAATGTTTTCCTTATTATGTGGCATAGATTAGGTTTTTGGGTTGATGATACCTGCAGATCTGCACTATGTGAGTGCACAAAGTATGTAATTTGTTAACAGTTGGAAGGCCATTTTGGCATTACTACATTTTAACATTACTAATTGTTACCACGTTTCTCACATGCTGTAAGACTGCAGGTGACCCTAAGAAGAGAACAAGACTGTCACATGGAAGGCAGCTGTGTAAATCTCTTGTTAACTGTAAATGATAAGTTATAAAGCATAGTTTGATATAAAACTAATTCAATTTCTCTTTAAATGCATAATTTTTCTGAAAATTAAGAATGTGGGGTTTAGTAGCATGATTTTCAATTTGTTGATGAATAATTTCTTTCTAAGAAATCATCAGATCATTCTTCAATGAGGTCTACAAGTATGAAATAAAACTAATTTAAACACTTTCTAATTACAGAACTTAATAGAATGAATGCTACTAAATGCAAGCCAACAGTATTTGGTGGAATGGGGTGAAACTATTGATATGTCTACTCTCATATGTGCATGGAGAAAATACCACAGCCCAGAGAACTACTAGTAAGGAAAAATCAGCATCTGGACAAAGACCAGTCTTTGGATCTTCTTGTTTATCCCAGCAGATGGGAACAATCTGACTCCGTCCGGTTCTTTGAGCCTCACTGTGGTGAACATGATGCGATCTTTTATTTGATTTTCATTAGAACACATGACTTATCACTTTTTTTTTCTTTTCTAATGTGATGACAGTGCTGTCAAACGTATCAGGAAATGTGTCAATTCAGATAAAAATTGCATGTAAATATTTCCTGATATTTTCCAGTCAGTGACGTATTTTGTTATTATACTAATTTTCTTTGCAATCTATTTGAGGCCTAAGCGACCTGAGCGTGTCTAATGGTGTACATAATATTTGCACATTTCTATGTGCAGTGAATGTTGTTGCCTCAGGCACGGCTATGTGAGGACGGGGCTGCGAGGAAGCTTGAATGGGCGTTTGAAATGCCATTTACTCGGTGCTCTCCTTCAGTAAACGCCTGCTGCCCATTCCTCCCCTGCTTCCCACCTGCTGCGCTGTGCGTGCAGGCAGGTACTGCAGTACTGCAGACCAGCTGCTGTGCCCCAGCACTGCGGTCTGGCTCTGCAACGTCTCATTTTCTGTAACCAACTTCCCTCTTTGGGGAACAGGAACTCCATGCTGCAGGCAAGCCCCACGGAGGGGCTGTGCAGATGTTCTTGAGCACATCGGTTTTGTACTTAGGGGAGCACAGTGTTCTATTCACTTATTTTTCTCCTTGTAAGAAGAGGATTTGGGACTTAGACTGTTTAAAAATTCTGTGAGAGACAGTCAGCACTCTCACAAAACTCCGTGGGAAGTGAGAGGTGATGTGATCTCCATAGCAAAGTGGCAGAGCCTGGGGATTCCAGATGTCACTTCCTGGCTTTGCGTTCTTGGTTGCTCATGAGGTACCATGTTCAGTGCCAGGGCTGAGATTTTGTCCTTAGCAATGTCTCACAGGCTTGTTAAATGCCAGGTACCATGAGCTTAGTGTTGTAAAATCTTCTTGACGTCTCAGAATAATCTGGTGCCCATGAATTTGGGTTAATGCAGGTGATTTACAAGCCAAAAGAGTGCTGTGGTTCTTTTTCACCTCTGACTATTTTCATTTGAGAGGAAATCAGTGAGAGCAAATACATGGAATTTCTTTGTCACAAAAAGATTGGCACCTTCAGGCATGTTTGAGAATGTCCTTGTTACAAAGCCAAGCCCAGTGGTCTTTTCAAACATCAGCTTATCCAATATTTTTGTGGTTTTCTTGTCATTAATGTTTTTTTGGACAGCATCTTTTTTCACTTCTGAATGCTGCTTTTTTTTCCCATTCTCTGTCCTCTTTAATTTAGAGATTCAAAAAAAAACCTGTTTCATCCCTATTGCATGTGTTTTGGGCAGCTTCTATTATTTCAGTATTCAGACCTCAAGGAAAGGTTTAATTCTTTAATTCTTCTTTAATTCTTCTTTATATTCTATTTAATTCTTCTTTATCTTTCTTACAAAGGAAGAACAGCTTTCATGTCTATCAGTAGGCCATAGCCTCTCACCTACAGCAATAGGTAGAGATTGCTAGTAGCAATTAAAGCCTTTAAATTTGACTTGTGCAATGAGAAATCACTGAACTTACAAAAGCATCCACTGTCAATATCAGTTAACTTATGAAAAGACTGCACATTTTTTGTTGGCTATCAAGGAATTTTTTGGATCTTTATTCAATCCAGTCAGAAATTCTGGCTTATCTGTGAGAAAGCAAAGCTGTGGAGAAAACTCATTTAAAAAATCACTGGTAGAATAAACAGCAGGATTCATCTCCCATAGCCAGGCCAAAAGAATGGGATATACATCGGTTATAAAGAAGTAGTGTGGGATTAAGATGGACTTCTTAGTACTTCTGCATAGGCATATTTGAGGGAAGGTGTGAGGTGTTGACAGCTCAGTTCAGTGTCCTGCCTTGAAGAACAACCTCCCAGCAGCTGGAAATACCACTATTACATTGGCAACTCAAATACCACCAAGATGTTCTTGTAAAGTGGTTTGCACATTTTCAGTACTTACAATTTTTACAACAGAATCTTTTGAGAGGACTAGATCAAAGACCAACTGGTATCATTGAGCAGACACTCAGAACTACGACTACAATAGAAAGAAATTAGGTCAAGTGTTCTGACGAAAGCATATGTTGCCTGGATTGCTTGAAGACAGAATTTGATGTATCTGTCAATTAAAATCAAGAGTATGCAGGCACAAAGCCAGTAGATATCTTTGTTCCCTTGCACCTCCTTTGCTTTACTTGGCTGGGTGATAGAGCACAAACAACTAACCTTGGTGTACTGTGACCCAAATATTAACAGGAGTGATAACATTTCTGAATAAGATACGAGTAAGCAGAACTTTTATTTTAATATAAAATCTCAGCACAATGGCCTTTAGCCATAACTATGAGAACACTATGGCCAGACTTACACTCAGAGGAAACTAGGTCTGGGGAAGGATCTCAAAAGCTCCACTAGGCCAACCTCATAAAGTTGGTGCCAGATTCAACATGGCCTAAAATGTTCCAGGATATTTAATTCATCTGTACTAAATAATCTCTGATGTTAAAGACCTCAGATGACCTCACCTGCCTTCCCAGGCACGCTCTTCTACTGTTCTTGCTGTTAGGAGGTTTTTCTTAGTGTCTAGCACCAAACTTTTATGCTGCAATTTTTTTTTCCTCCATACTTAAAACTGACTTTACCATAATGCTGGAGGGGAGGTAGGAGAAATAAATTAAGTGCTTTTGGGGGTATAAATAGCACTTTGTGTGGGTGCAGCTTTTTCTGGCAAAGCTGTTTTTGCAGTACTGTTTTTGTATTTCTGAGGGACTAGAACAGTCTCTTCCAGATAAAAGCTGCACAAATTGGCACAGCTGCCCTTGCAAACCACTGTCAGAACAAATCTTCTCTAAGTACCCATTCAGGTAGTGTCAAAGCTTTGTAATTTTGGATTCACATGTACATTAATTTGTAATTAACTTGAGAGAAGTTCTTGGCTATTGTCTCATGAGAGGTGAGAGTGGCAGGTCTCTTTTACATAAGTTCTTCCATAGGGACAATGACCCAGGGACTCCCTTGAGCATTATTTCAAGTACAAATGTGTTACGATGTTAAATATAGACACAATTATAAAGTTTCCATGACATTCACCGTATCAGGAGGAAGGTATTCTGGACAGCGACCCTGATGCAGAAGCAAATTGTACTCATGTACAAATTTCATAAGAATATTTCTGACCAGCCCCAAATCCATCAGGATTTGGTAGAACTGGAATTTTTCTTCCTGTGAATGCCATGTTTCCACCTTCAGCTCTGTCTGAAGGGTTTTCTAGACAGGACCGATGATGGGGGTGTGGTTACTTAGCAAAAAGGCCACTTTAACTCCTGATTCTAAAGGTCAGTAGCTATGAGTCTGTGGCTGAGAGTTCATGTCTGTGTCCATACCTGCATGTTTTGTGTGTTTCAGAGCAACTGTTTGTATTTCAAAGTAACATGCTGATATTTCTACTTCCCTCTGCCCATTATATGTGGGCAGAAACATTCCTTCTTCTGTGGGTTTTCAGAAATACTTTGTATCTGGATATCTTTGTGTTCACTGAGAACAATGAAGAAAATATGGGGAGATGTCCATTACACTGACATTGAGAATATATATATCCCCTTCTCACCCTAGTCTAAGCTGAATCCATTAAACCATAATGATGCACATGTTCAGCAATTTTTCAGTAGCTGCTGAGAGGTGCTTGTGTTTTCTGAGTCCTCATGTTATTGCCTCACCATGTGATGTTTGAGTGCTGCACTAGTCCATATTTTCCATCTTTTTTTTTTTTAATTCTGGGAAATGTTTCTGAAGATCTTAATGTTGTTGAGAGCTCATAGACCTTGATTATTCAGTTGGGCAGACCTTAGGGTTGTGGCTCTAATAATTCAGAAAACATTCATGGACTTGCTTTTGTTTTCTCCCTGGAGCATTTACTATCACCAGAGTAGAGGTCTGGAAACTGACAATACCACCTCCAACTAAGTCCCTACCAAACTCTATGAAAGAGTATTTAAACAAGAATTTTCTTCTTGGAGGCCATGAGAGAGCTCTGTTGATTTGTAATCTTGTTGTGCTCTTTTTCTAAGTGTTTTGACATATCTTTAGCTGGTATAAATGAGTATCATCAGTGAAAAAGAAAAGATTCTTAAAATGTCTTGAAAATTTGGCCATTTAGCAATGAAGGTTTTAAGCCAAAAAAAAAAACCCTAAAGCTAAAGTAAACCAAAAACATAACTAGGCATATCACTTGTGTTCTTCCTGGCTTTGTATCTAATGGGTGTTGAGCTATTCTAAAAGTACTATAGGTTAATTATTTTAGAGTTTGGAGATCTTCTTTTAGTATTATAGTATTTTTTGGTAGGTTGAGGCTGTCCTTTTCAGACAACACTGACACTTAGGTAGCTGTGTTGCTGTGTTATCCATGACCCTTCCTCAGTGCAGGACAGACTTGACTAAGATAGGTCTCAGCTTTAAGGATCTAAAAATAACAGATGGGATCCATCTGCCTGCCATGCATAGGAAAGAAGCAGCCTTCTCCCTTCAGCTACTTGATGTTATCTTCAGCCTCAGGATGTTATCTGACTTCTTAAGACACAAAAATAGTTGTGAAGAAACAAAACCTTGCAAATACCTTGCAGCAACTGTAAAGCTTCTGTAATTTATTTCCTCTAGCTAAATTAGGATGAATTTGTGTGTTGTCTGGTGCTTGATTTGGTAGCCAGTATTCCCAGTGTGCTTGATATTGGCTTCATGCAGTAGCATATTTGACAAGTCATTTTAGTTTATGTTGTATTTTCAGGGAACCAATTCAGTTTCCAGGTTGTTCGTTTTTCACAGGTATTGATGAAATGGGTGAGGAGCAGCTGAGGCATCAATACACACTGAAGCTGTAGGTGTGTTTTTAGGTTATGTGTTATTGAGTGAATGATACAGTATCACAGCCTGTATAACACCCATTCCAAGCCTTGTGAAGAATTCTTTGCTACTGTTATTTGTTCTTGCCTGACTAGTACAGCCAGCATGAGCTAGGGTTGTTGGCACAGCTGGAGCCAGTTCTGGTACCCTTATTCATTGAAAAATAAACTTCTGCTACAAACTCCATAGAGTTTCTGAAACACGAAATAACTAGTAAAATACTAGTAAAGGGATGTTGTTTGCATCACTGTAGGGATGCATCACTGTCAAAATGTTCTCCTAGCATTAACTTGTCATTGTGGTGTTTCACTTTCTTGCCACCTGCTGATTGTAACTGAAGTGTGACACGCAATCGTTCCATTTCAGAAACACTAACCAAGTGCAATAAACTGGCTTCTCCATAAAGCATTAGTAAGAAAAGAACTTAAAAACTATAAACCCATAAAAAATCCATACCACAAAAAATGCTGAAATATTTTCATTTTTTATGTTTCATTTTAGTCTTGGAACTGAACCAGGTGATTATTCCCACTTATGGAACTGTGCCAGACCAGCAAAACCTTCATACTCCTGAATGGGTGGGTACCTGTTTACTTTAACTGTGACTACCTGTAAAATTTTTTCTTGTAGGTATGCAACAGTCCAGTAGCTGTTCCAGAAAATTAGCATTCCTTTGCATTTGCATCACATGCAGTTCATCTTTGTGATTAAATCTGAGTTGCTGTTGTCCCCATTTCCCCAAAGGTAGTTAGAGTAATTGACTCAGATCTGAAAGTACAAGTTGTCACAGGCACTGGACTTGATAAGTGACCAATATAAACTCACTGTAAACTATATATGCACATACACCTCCTCTCTTGATGTAATTTTGTTGACAAATGTATAGGATTTCTCTGTGTGTGTACAGGATTACAAAGTTCTGAACACACCCTACATATAAACACACACACCCAAGAAAGCTCCAAGAAAGTTTGGAGACACCAAGAAATTCCTGACTCCAGAGATTGAGCTGACTAGAAAGACCTAGAGGTGTCCATTCCTTTTGTCCAAAGTTCTAGGTTCCCAGCTCACCTAAGACTTTCTGCAGCTAACAGGCTGCGGACTCTAGCTCAAGAACCCCTGCCTCAGATCTCATAGGAAATCAATAACCAAAGTAACTGGAAATGCATTTCCTTCTTGGAGGTCGATACCCTTGCCTCCCCTGACCCTGCGTTTTGCAGCAAGGTGTTCATTTGAAGCTTTTTAAACATTATTGAAGCATGAGGTGCAACCAAAAGCTTCCATTTCCCAATTGAGTGCCTAGACTTAGATGTTATAAAAATCCTTCTTAGAGTTTCCTTGTGGTTCATTGATTTTTTTTTACGTATTTTTATGAAGTGAAATAGCATCAAAACAGCAGGAATGTCATATACCTTCTGGTTAGAACAGTCTCCTCTGAACAGTCTCGGTAGAATTTATTTTTATTTCTACTGAAAATTGATGGTCAAAATCAATTTTTATTTTTGGTTACTCATGTTTACCAGCAATTGTAGTTTCTTCTCAGTTTTAGCAGCATGTCTGCACTGCTTCTTCTGTGTCAAGTCCTCCTTGCTGATCACTTGATAGTTTCAGTGTGTTGGAGGAGACAGAAAGATAAAATTGAGATCTGCTGAACCTCTGCTGAATGAATTAGGGCTGATTGTAGCTAGAAACAGAAACTGAAGAGGAAGCCTAATCTGAAATGGTTGTATAGAAGGGAAGTACTGTGCCTTTTGTCTAAACTTAGATCATGTGTTGCAGCCAGAAGTATTCTGGAAATTTGATTTGATTTTGCAAGTTCTTCTGAGGAGCCAAAACTAAGTAAATTATTGACTAATAAAAACAGTCCTGTTCTTCTTATGGTGCTTTCTCTAATTACAGGATCATATGTGAAGTTTGCCACAAGATCCCTACCTCATTTGGCATGTGAACAGGACAATTATCTCCAAAAAGCCAAAAATCTGTGAGGATATTGTTTGTGGTACTTCAGAAAGCTTTAAATGTGGCAAGAAATTGCAGCAAAGGAGTGAAAGGCTCTTACCACTAGAAAAACTGAGATCGGTCTTAGGTAATTGGACAACCCCGGCTATAGGATTTTTTGCGCGAGACTTACAAAGTTGCAGCCAGCTTTTCTTTTTCCTGAGTGCCAAAGGAGAACATCCATGGCCCTGTTTGCATTTGCAAGAGAATGACATATGGACTTGGAACTGAGTGTATTGCTTTTTGAAGAGAGACAATTGCTGAACTCTCTGGAAAGATGTCACTGTCCTGCTGTATAAAGCTGTAACTCCAAATTTAGGAGACAGTGAAGAGGTTTTGGCAGAGATGTTTAGATGCCTTATGTGATGACCATTAAAATGAGAGTTACAGTGTTACTTTCTGTCCTGGGGATCTTTCATAATTAAGTTTCACAACATTTGCAGAACACTGAGATTCCATAAGGAGAATACCAAAGGCATAGTCAGAAGGAAATCCCTATTTTAAGCATTTGAGCTATTTAGGTGACGTGTAACAAGTAAAACAAACAAAACAAAACAAAACAAACACAAAAGAACCCAAAACCAAACCAACCAACCAACCAAAAACAACAAAACAACCCCAGACCTTAAATAAAGAAGACAATAAGGACTATTCCATAACTATTACAAGGAAGATAGAAATATGGCATGTGATGCTGCAATTTAATCATGTATCATAAACAACATGTACAAGGAAGAACAAAACTGCACAAAGAGCATTAATTCAAGCCTTTTCCAGCTCATGTTTAATTTTGTAGCTTATCTGCTCTGTAGGTAGATAATTTGAATTGGCATGTAACAATAAGATATTTTTGAGAGTGAATATCTGCAGAGAGAAGGTTAACTTCTTCAAACTTTCTATTACTGCTGCCCCTTATACAATTTCTTCTGCAAGAGGGCTTCTGGAAGTTCAAAAGTGAATTTACCAGCTCTTGCATCCCAGAAAAGATGGGAGTTGCTGAAAAGCAAGTTTTCAGTGAGCACTTTCTTTATTTTCTTTAAAAGTAAGACCATTTGGTCTCTAATCAGGAGTGACGGGAATTCCTCCTGCAGCCAGCAGCGACCTGACGCTCAGACAGGAAGTCAAGTGGGTGTCTGGTCCAAACTTAGCTCAGGGGACAAGGCATCCCAATGCCTGGCCAGTTACCAGCTGCTTTCTGCTGACAGAAATGCATGACTGTAGTGACACCCCATATTTTTTCTACTTGTCTTTAGTCTCAGTTTATTTCAGTTTGTTACATAGCTGAAATTCCTTTGCATGTTGAGGAAATGAAAAAAAAACCTTTCTTCTGATGAAGAGCTTGCTAATATTCACATTATTGCTAGAAAGAGAACTAAAACAGTCTTCTGTTGTTATTAAAAAACATGAATAATAAAGGAAAATGTTAAAGACACAACTGTTTTATTTGTCTCCCTCTGGAGACAGACCAACATGATTATGCAATATGTAAATAAACTTACATCTTCCAGTACTATCTTATATATTATATATATCAACATATTCCAGAAATAATAAATGCTTGAGTTGGTCTTAATGTCAGAACGTTGTCTCTATTGGTTGTTCAGAACCTAAAGCAATAAAAAAATCTTTTTATTTGGCTGTGATAGTTAGAAGAACTTTGTATTTCTGTAACATTTTCTTCAGATGTTCTCAAAGTCCTTTATAAATAATTATGTTTCCTGATAACTTGGTAATATAGTTTGTTTTCTTTTTATTTACTTGTTTTAAAGCTTCCTGAAGCAGGCAGAGAGAAATAACTGTGCTCCTAATTAGGCAGTCTGCAATTTTCCCATTCATAAAACCCACAACTGAAGTGCAACCTGCAGATCCCCCATGTGCCTGTCTCTGTGCCCCAGTGGGAGGATTTTTTGCTGGTGCCTATCGGCAGAGGCAATGTTACACAGGCTCTGCTCTGCTCTCTTCTTTCCCTGATTTATTCACTGGCATGCTGCAGGAAGCTATTTTGAAGCATATCTGAAAATTATGTGAGGTTGTTGACAAGTAGTTTATCCCTTCAGTAATGATCACATTTGGTACTATTGACAGTCACACCAAAGGTTCTTGCAGGCAAAATAAAGCACTTCTTTCATCTTTCCAGTTAAATAAATCATTCCTGCACAATCTCTTGTTATTTAAAAAAGCCAGCTTACAGTACTGTGCTTGGCCAGAGCATAGTAAACAATAAATAGCTGCAATTCCTGTGCACATATTTTTCTTCATGCTTGTCTCAGTGCTGCCCTTGCCACCATTATCCCCGCTGAATATTTAACTATATCATGCCTTGAGAAACCTGGAAAAGTGAGGCAAGTTTCTTGGTAATGCAACCATTTTTCCTCCCTGGAGCACGGCTGTTGCTGAAGGGAGCTTTCCGCCTGCACGTTCTCCTTTAATCTACTGCAGCCATCAGATGTAGCCATGACTACAGCAGCAGCTCTGGGGAGTGAGACACAGCAGCTCCCCTCAGATAGCAGCGAGCCTGGTATCTGCAGGGGCACACAGAAGTCTCCCTCCTGACGAACTCTGAGTCAAGGGGCTGAGGGAACCTTCCATGGTGCGGACATTTGTAGCCAAAACAGTTCCCTCAGCCTTGTATGCTGGGGATACAAGCTTATCTTCCTGTCTCACTTGCCCCTTTTCCAAGCGCTGCTGTCTCCCGGGGTCTGGGAGAGCCGGTGCTCCTGGCTGGTGATGGCTTGTGCTGGATTACCAGAGGGCAGTAAGTTCCTTATTCCTCTGCCGAGGTGGCCATCGGGAGACACGCTCAGGGAATAGGAAGATCAGGTGTGCTAGGGAAGGGGAGCGCATGGCAGAGGACTGCATGGACCAGCGCCTTCAGCGTGACTGCACCAGTGCAGCACTTCGCAGCTCCAGCAGGGTTCCACAGCCTGTGTGTGCATCTGCGGGCAGCGAGGGCCCGAGCAGCGGCTCCGTGCAGAAGGCATTTGGGGCTGAGGAGGTGGTGTCTGCCTTACACACATCGCTGGGCTTTTTGCTGGCTCCTCCAGTCTCCTTCCCTGGAGTGAAGAGCTTCTGATGCTCCCCTCATCTGACCTGTTCCAAACTGAAACACAGAGGTACACCCACATGGATGTGGCCAGGCTGCCTCTAGGCTAGCCCGTGTAAGTGTAAATTCGGTGTTACAAAAATCTTTATTCATGGCCGGGTCCTTCTCTCCTTCAGATTCCTTCTGTTAATAAAGCCAACTGATAGTTCCCTGGTAGGCCAGCAGTTGGTTGTACAGCGCTTGGACAGTTACTAAAGGCTGCAGATTGTGTGCTAAGTATAATTAATATTTCACAGCTATATATATATTTTTTTTTTTGTAGTGTTAATCAATATTAACCTGCTGTCTATTAGGGTATTATTAAAACATTAGAGTGCACAACTGATTGCCTCCATCAGTACTTAAAAACATGTTTATGCTAAGGCTTAAATAATTAAATAGTGCAGTAAATAGTCCTGTGTTCATTTCTTCCAAAACAAAGAGGTATCAATGGACCTGTTCAATTTGGGGCTATAATTTGCTACTGATACTCTAAAAAACTATGTATTGAAATTTCAGCCCCATTAATTTGTCTATGCACACGAGCTTGTGTGCATTGGTATGATAGCAACATTTGTAAAACTGTCAAATAATATTACATATTTAAAAAATCCCAAAATCCCAAAACAAACATTGTCTCAAAGGAAATGCTAACTTCAAAGTACACTACATTTTTTGGTTTCCAGTCCTGTTTTTCCCTGGGTAGCTATGTTGAATAATATATGATTTTTCATTACCAGCTATCCAGTAGGGATTACAGAATACACCACACATGTAAGTTAATGTGGCTCTTGGAAACTTGGCTATTACCTTCTCTTTTACATTTTACTTCTTAATATTAATTGAGCAATATTTAATTTATTTAATATGAGCTACACAGCAATCTATTTATGTGGGTCTTAATCTTGATCTCTTAAGTATTCAGGTTTAATGAGTCAATTCGTTATTATTTTATTGATACATAAACTGTCTATGGAAAGGTCAACTGAACAATGCCCTTGTGATTAAAAGCAATGGAGATTACATATAAGAAGTTTGCTGCATAAGTATGAACTTCTGTGTATCTGGATTCATGCAGTCCAATGTTTTTTAATCTTTCAGCTATATTCAATTTATATGTGCGTAGTGTGTGAAAGAGAGAGACAAAGATAATAACAGTTAATAAAGATTGTAGCAGTTATACACACATGTGAATGACAACATTTATATAAGTAAATTTATCAGTTAGAATGTTAGTTAACAGGCAGATTTTATTTTATAAATAGGTATTTTATAACTATTGTATATATAGTTTTTAATATAATAAATTATTATTGCCAATCCTGTTATCACTGCTTTTTTAAGCTTAAAAAAGACTACATTTAAAGGAAAATTATTCAGTGAAATTATGCAAACACAAATTATGATCAAATCTTCTTCTATCAAAACTTGATTTGGTGTTTGCTCTTTTCCATGTCTTTCTTCTCTACCCTGAGGACAGGTCATGCCAGAAAAAGTGCTAAAACCTGCAGTGAAAAAAAAGTTAAAGCTATTACTGCTTTTATGCTTTCAAGTGCTTGACTTTCACAACTAAACTGTGTGTCTTTAAACAGAAGTTATTATAATGATGTTTCTAAGATTCCAAAGAGGAAAAAGCCCAATTAAAAGGCCTCATGCTTTACGTAGTGGCGACCCTTCCCCCTGTTATTCATTACCACGGGATCTGGCCTCTGTGTTTCCAGCACTGCAACACGGAGCCATCATAGCCCATGATGTGACAGAACCTGCCGGGGTCCCAGGCTGGGCTCTGCGCCTGCTGCTCAGGCACCTCCCAGGCTGTCTCCCAACAGGGGCTGTTGTTGGTGCTTTCCTCCCAGTAGGGAATCTTGTCAACATTAAATCATCATGGTTATGTTTTAAATAAGATTGGAAATGATAGCAGCAAGGCTGTGTTTTACACCTGTGACTAGTCCTCAGCAGGAGAAAAGCTTGTCACGGCCAATTCTGATTTCTTGATAGGACTATGCCAACTTCATCTCTCAAGAATTTAGACATTCACACCTGTGACTTGCTTTGCCTGATAGAGATGCTCAATGTTATTGTGGTCTGGTGATGTCATCTGGAAATTGAATGACATTTTTTTCCTAAAACTTTATTCACAGTATGCAACTGTATGTTGATTTGGTGACTGTCTAGGTAGTCTCCAAATCCTGTCCCAGACTGTGAAACTAACATGCAGAATGTGTGTATACTGGCCATATGTGTATGTGTGCGAGCAGCTGCTTGCTGTCAGATTTGTCACAAATCCCAACACACAGGTGGCATTCAAAGAAAACTGTTCTATTCAAGAATCTGCTCAGACTTTTGAAGCAACTAAGTCAACAGGACCTCTTTGCAGCAGGTCCTAGCCTTTGCACATGCAACATAAAAAAAATTGTTAGTTTAAACTCCCCTGAGTTTATTTAAAATATGGAAATTTTGTCATAATTACGGGGAGACACGCCTTGGTCGCCTGTTTTGGTTCAGCCAATAAACAGTTACAAAATAATCTACAGGGAGAGGTTTTGAAAAAAAAACCATGAGAAAATTTGTTTTGGAAAAACTGACACGTGGTTCCTAAAACACTGTATGCTCCCTGGAACTTGTGTGTTCTGACTGAAGACTGACATTCTTCTTGGTTCTTCACAGTTGAAGAATAACCATTTCAGGCTGCACTTCTGGGGTTTCTGACACCATAACCACATTTCCATGGCCCTTCTTTGGACCAGACATCCTAGAGCTCCAAAACCTGACCTGGCATGTATGACGAAATTTGGTCTGAACTGACAGGGAAATTCCAGGGATGGGACATCTGTGGATCATTGCCATATCCACAGCAAATGCGCAAAATTATTCTGTGTCATTTTGCCTGACCTGATCCTGGCTTGGCCTATCCTCCATGTCCAGTCAGCTGGAGGCCAAGGCTCTTCTGCAGTTCTGTGTGGGAGCCTTGCCAGCTTTGGAGGTGTTCCTGTCTAATGCCATGGTGAGACCCACTTCTGGCTTTTGGTATCTACCAGCTTCAGTGGCACCACCTCCATCAACAGCATGGATGGATTTGGCCAAGTACCTGAGAAGTTGGTGCCCATTACATAGCATGATTCAGATAGCATTACAGCTGTATATTACCTGAAAGGAGGGGGTTGGTAATGTGTGATACTGCCCTCAGAGTACTCTAAGAAACTACAAAATCATTATTCAAGCGTTCAGGTTTCCCTGTCACCAATGTGTCCGTATCGTTTCACACATGAAATAACACATTAAGATGTTATTAGTGGATGTGACAATCTATCCTGCTTTCCTCCAGGGACTAGATAATGGCTTATGGATATATTAAAACTTTTGGTTTTGGCATCTGTTACAACATGATGGATGTGTGGCACACAACAATGTGTTTTTGCTTGCTGAGTTGTTGCAGATAAAATGAGAAATAAATCCACATAATATGTGTCTGTTTGGAGATCTCATCTCTGCTCTGACTGTGTTCTTTGTTCTCTTGGCAGTGGTGTGCTAAGTATAAGCATGCATAAAACTGCTGCTTTGTTTTGTTTTGTTTTGTTTTTTTAGTAATTTAGCAGAGATGCTTAAAATTCTTCAGGTAAGGGAACAGATGGGAATGCATTAATTCTGAGACTCCAACCAGGCAACAACAGTCATATAGACAAGCTATCTAATGATATGTCCACGATTGTGTACACATTACTAGACAGATGCATTATTTGGTACTGGTGCTGCATCCCAGTGCTTCTCTCATTATGAAAAACTAATGTACCATTTTTAAAGAAGAAAGTTAAGTCAAAGTTCTGTTGATTTGCTTTCATGCAGAGACCTGACAAATTCCTTTTTTCTTCATTCTACTCCGTGTAACTTTGTCATTTTGGGCTTCCTGTTAGACAAGGCTGATATATGTTGAATTTCTATGTTCACTGGAATACTGTGTAAATGGAAGCAAGTAAGGAACTAGCTAGTAAAGATCTTCATATTAACTATGCCACCTGCATTTCAGGTGGATTTCGATGATAAGACTGACTCCTTGTTCTTCAAAGATGGGCAGCGAAGAATTGACTTTGTTTTGGTGTATGAGGATGAAAACAAAAAAATGACTCATAAGAGGAGTGATCGTAAAAAGCAAAAGGTAAGTTATTTTTCATATATTGGGTGTTAGAGCTGTGGGCAGAAAGGACAGTGCCCTCATCCAGAACAGCAATTGCTTTGCCTTATCCTCAGAGTACTCTTGGAAGCTGGGAGGCTGAAGCCCATCAAACTGAGCAGGGAACTGGGCTGGAGCCACTAGAATGCTGTGTAAATGAGCAGGGCACTGCACATCGTGTCTGTCAGTGTGTGCTTGGTGACCTCAGAGCATCCTCCTGGGAGGCCACCCTTCAGAAGATGTGAGCAGGAAAATGCTGGTGTCACGTTAGAGTTAGACACAGAGATCTTCAAACTGGGACAATTTTCTGTACCTACAGTGATTCAGTTAGGCACCTAATGGACTTTGGTAACAAAATCAGAGTATTCAGAGGAACCCAAAGGAGGCAGCTGACCAGTTGCTCCAGATCACAGTTATGAACACAGCTGCTGACATTCTGCTGACTTCTGATAACGTAGCTAAGTTGTTTAAGGGAAATAATTGTCTGTCTGCCACCAGAATTTCTCCCTGTACGATTCTTTCCCTTGGCACTTCAGTGGCTTCACCCTTGCTAGAGACCTTGCAAAGTTTCTGACTCAAGCCAGTGACTTCCTGATGCTCGTTAGCATCCACAGCTCCATTCATTATGGCACGCAGGATCACAGAAATGAGCTCAGCCATGCCACTGAACTGTCTGAGAAATAAGCATCCATGAGATTGTTCCCTTGGTATCTGCACTCCCCCACCCACCCACATCCGCCTCTGATTTAGTAATAATGCATGTTTCAGCAGCAGCCCCTAGTAGACACAGGCAGGGACAAAGATATCACTGAAAGCAGCTCGTATACAAATAATAATTTGCAGTTAGGAAATAGAAGAGTAGGAGTAAAAAAGCCTGTAGCTAAGTTGGTTGATACTCATTACACAGTGTTGTTGTTGGCATTAACAGGACAGCCATAAGGAATGTCGTTAGAAGGGTTTGAGGGAGTTCTGCCGTGGGTGGATGTTGTATTACACATGATCACAGGATCAACAATGTAAATTAATTGAAAGAGGTAATTAGACAAAAGAGCTGCCCCTTTGGTAAGAATTGTTTTTATCAATTAACATTTTACATTGATGTTTGTAATACTTGGCCATTGCCCAAATATATTAAAAATATAATGAGCATCTTTTCTAAGTAGTGGTGGAAATTAAATGTGAGCAGTGGAGTAGTATTTTCAATGCAGAATTAATGTTAAGACGTTAGCCAGAATGAAACATTAGTAATTAGATGAGGAGATTGTGGGTAGGTGCTTGCATAAGAACTTCACTTTCAAAGGTCTCAGTTCCGCAAAGATCTTCAGCTGCGTTGACTCTGTGGTGTGCTGAGGAAGAGGAAGCAGTCTACCTACACACAACAAATGTGAGGACAGGACCATATCAGAGAAATGACCAGATAAAGGGAAGACTGAGCGGCTGGGGAGAGTTCTGTGGAAGAGGCCCTGGTGGTTTTCGTGGAGAGAAAGCTGAACAAGAGCCAGCTGTGCAGCCTGACAGCAAAGTGGCCAATAAAGCCTGTATGGACAGAAGTACAGCCAAGAGAGTGACACACGAGGCTGGGGTGACTAGGATGCATCAGAAGGAAGCCAAAACCAGTATTTCCATGGATAAGTAGAGGCTGAAACAACAGGGGACTGTACACGTATACCTTATATCTGAGATTGAAATTACGGTGACATTTATGGTGCAGCTTTACATCCTTAGAATTCCAGGAAGGAAATTAACATTTTGGCCTACCACAGTTCCCAGAATGATGTGGAGTTGGTGCTGCCCAAGATACGCTCAGATTTCATCAGTGTTGGCATAAAACCTACTCGATAGCTTGTCTTTACTGACACTGTTGTATATTTCATTGTAATTTTTTCTGAGGCAAATGACTTCTACCCTTGTGATGAAATGCAACCAAAATAAGGAGCATTGCCATTTATAATCAGTTTTAAATACTGTATACATCACTGTATACTGTATACAGTGTACTAAATACTGTATTCATCAATGATGAACTGAAAATGTCACATTTTATAAGTAGCATCTTGTGCAATTCAGGGTTCTTTAACCAGGAATAAGTTCCTTGCCCATGCTACTCTTTGACTTCCCTGACAGCTTTATAGAACTATTATCCAGGGCTTTATTGTGCAAAGAATTTGGAAACTCCAGCTTACTAAAAAATAGGAGATTCAGTGAAGTCTGTTCTCATAGGGTGACATCCTCATGTCCCTGGAGTCAGGAGCAAGTTTTCCACTGGTTGTGTGCAATGTTACAGGTCTGTGAAATCTAGAGATTTGTCATAGGGAAAAATTCTGTCTGACACATACAGCACGCCACCCAATTGCATG
>VYZR01081235.1:82272-94975 GCA_013400675.1 Oxylabes madagascariensis
ACTCTGGAACTGGGCCCTTGCCGTCAGTGCAGGCAGCCCCACAACTCAGCTTATGAATGGCAGAATGGAGTGGAAGTATTCACCCATAAGTTCGTGCTACTCAGAAAATTCTTATTTTAATTTGGCTTTCTCCTAGCTGATAGTTTTCAAAAAAAAAAAAATCACCTTGAAATTTTTAGCAATTCTTAATAAAATTCTTAATTCTTAATAAAATGGCAAAAATACAGCATTTCAGCCAAATATGGCTTATCTTGCAGATACGATTTTAGCCATCGCAGTAGTTCCCTGAGCTAACTGTTCCTGGACGCATTAAGCAGGGCCATGTCGTGCTCCATCCTCTGGCCGCAGTGCCTCATTGCAGAGATGCCAGAGACCAGCTCCTGACTTTCCTACATTGCTTTCAGATACCGGGATCTCCGCTACCCTCCTGGTCACCAGCACCAATACGAGCACAACATATACTACTGGCATGTCACTGCAGCCAAGCTGGCTTTCATCATTGTCATGGAGGTCAGTGTATCGGGGTTTGAGCATTGCTTATTCGGTCTCTTCCCTCCCTGCGGAAAATCCTTCAGAGACATTCGGTCCAGGCACAGCTGTCAGAGCTGGTGATGTGTGCTAGCATGAGCAAGAACTTGGGAGATGTAAATTAAGAGTAGCAACATCAGAAAAAGACTTCCCTGAAATCATGACATCAGCTGAGGATTGCCCCACATATCTGCAGCTTCTTTTCTCAAGAACAGTAGAATAATTTTTAGTAGCGGAAACAGAATACATTTACTTAGAGGAAGTTAACACACAGCATCCTGAATGCATATTCATGATACCTGTATGTAATACGTGTACATAATAGAGGTACAATACATGGCAGAGTGAAGTATATAAAGTCACTGTAAGAAGTAAGTCTCTTGATGATCATCAGAAAGCAATTACTCCTTCCTCTGCAGCTACAACCTGGGCTTACAAAAGATGGGAATCAATTCAAGATGAAGAGAGAGAAATATTGGGTTATTGGGAATATTAAATTAATTTTTTTAAGTATTTAGGACCTGGTCTAGGGACTACTGAAGTCATCAGAAACTGGTTAGAGTAGATTTCCTGTATCAGAGAAAAGTAATTGCCCCAGAGTCATTTGAACAAACCTAAAAAACCTTATAGGAAACTGTAACCAGTGTTTCCATGCAGGAGGGAAGCAGTGTGTTACCAGGGTTTCCCCAAAGCTTGCTCAAATCAGGATTGGAAAATCAGAAATTTTTGTTTATCAGAGAATTATTCTATCTTATTAGTCATGTCTTTTTAAAATCTTTTTCTTCCGCGTTAGATACTGGTACTGAATCAGCGCAGAGTTTTAAGACAAAAAGTGACATTTCATTTATAATGATAATAATGTCCTGTTCAGCCTGACTGACATTTTTTTCATTTTCACCTTTCCCAGCATGTCATATACTTTGTGAAGTTTATTATTTCATATGTTATTCCGGATGTATCACAAAAGACCAAGAGCAAGGTCAAACGAGAGAAGTACCTCACACAGAAACTATTACATGAGAATGATCTCAAAGGTATGAAAAAAAATATGGGCAAAATAGCCGACAAAATCATCAAAGGAGCAGACAGCACTTTCCGACCTAAAGATGAATAAGTACTTTTTCATATGGAATAGCAGTACTTGGACAACTAATACCTGTCCAGATATTACCAATAGCTATCAAGCACTTTGGATTTACTAAATATTATTTCTTGCAACCCTTACATACTCATTTACCAGTTTCCCTTCGACAAATGCAACCACTGCAACGCAGAGAAGAGTTATCTTTTTTTAAACAGCTGTTTAGGACATATTAAAAAGAAAAAAAAAATGAAGGCGAAAATTATTTACCCTCTTAAGAAGATAAGGATTAATTCCCAAACACCAAGGCTGCTTTCTACTTTGTTTAGGCATCAGCTGTTAGTTAACTAGTCTGACTTGAATAAAACCTTAAGAACAAGAATGATTTGCTGTAAGAATATCATCACATCTAATGAAGGCGTTTTGATTGCTTGCTAATGCAAACCTTAGCTGTAAAATGAAGAGGAAAAGCCAAAACATGAAGGAAAAAGAAAGAACATACAACTCAAAATCCCATTGTTAAGCCATTGGAACTACTAAGTGTGGTTGTTTGCTACTCTGAATTAGCTATGCATACTGAGACTTAAATGGATAACAAGGTATTTCAATTAATCATGGACTTGGATCACGAGAAGCAACAACACTGGAAGCCCATCCTGTTCATCAATCTCTGTGTAAACAGGAGAATTGCCTTTGAAATCAATGCATATAAACCGACCTTACAGCACTCCAAGTGAGTAGAAAACTCAGGCATTTTATCTTTCCCCTGTCAATGTACTTTCATTAGTTCACTTGCCCATTCTGAGCTAAATGCTCATAAACTTTAAGGTCTCCTACCTGTAAAAGCAATAAGTGTTAAAAGTCTTTTCACATACTAAATCAATATTTGTGGAGGGCTGTCTTTTGCATTTCTCTCATACAAGAACGTGCTCTTCCCTGAGGTTTTGACATAGGACAAATGTGCAGCTGAACATTTTGATACAACATTGTGTGATAAAGTGAATTCTGACAAGACTATTAATCTATTGAAACCAGAGATTGGAATAAACCATTTAATAGGCCTTAACCATGCTATGAAGCTTTAAATAATGCGGAAGGATGTCAGAGGTGTGGAGGCATGTGCTACAGCCATCAGCCTTCTTCAAATCAGGCTGCTGATCTGCTTGCTTATTTTTGGCTCCAGCTGCAAACTGGAAATTAGGGAATTACGGATTAGGTATGTATGTGGAGGGCTATTTCATGCCTGAAGCAGTGATATGGCAGATTATTAACTTGCTTTCTCTTTTAACCATTTTAATGGACTAATTTATATAAATCATGAAAACCAAAACCTTTTTTAAAAAGCAAAATATGCCTGTACTCTATAAACCAGGTGATTACTTTCTGTTTGTAATTTTGTACTCTTAAATGCAATGGATATGCAAATTTTTTAGGCAGATTATTCATATAGCTTTTTATGTATGAAGTACATTTAAGAAACTAAATAGTATTTAGAAGATGTCTTTTATCCAGTCACTAATCTGGAAGGAATTAAATCCATTAATTTTGCAGAAAAGAATCTCAAATACTGAGTGCCATGTAACTCAAGCCTATCTTTTGAAGCAAACCCTACAGAATCGTAAAATTATTCAGACTGGAAAAGACCTTTGAGATCATCAAGTCCAACCATTAACCTGATACTGCCAACTCCACAACTAAACCATGTCCCTGAGTGCCACATCTACATGTCTTTTAAACCCCACTCTCTGAGCCCAGCCATCCAGCCAGGCCGGCTGAACAGTAGGTCTGCTCAAGCTCTGAGCAGATCAGCACCCGTTCGGCCCCAGGGACCTGTGTCTGTCTAAATGGTGTAGCGGGTCACTGACCATTTCCCCTTGGATCATGAGGGCTTCATTCTGCTCCCTGCCCCTGTCTCCCAGCTCAGGGGGCTGGGTTCTCAGAGAACAATTGGTCTTACTACTAAAGACTGAGGCAAAAAAGGCATTGAGCACCTCAGCCTTTTCCTCATCATTTGTCTGTGTGTTTTCCACCACATCCAATAAAGGATCGAGAGTCTCCTTAGCCCTCTTTTTGTTGCTGATATGTTTATAGAAACATTATTATTGTCTTTTGCAGCAGTAGCCAGATTAAGTTCTAGCTGGGCTTTGGCCCTTCTAATTTTCTCCATGCATAACCTCACAGCATTAGTCTTCCTTAGTTGTCTGCCCCTTCTTCCAAAGGTCATCAACTTTCCTTTTTTACCTGACTTTCAGCCAAAGCTCTCTGTTCAGCCAGGCTGGTCTTCTCTTTTGAATATTTCCAGGGATGGAGACTCCACAAACCCTCTGGGCCACCTGTGCCACTGCTCAGTCACCCTCACAGTGAAAAAGTGTTTCAGTTTGTGCCCACTGCCTCTGGTCCTGTCACTACGTAATATACCAAACGTTCAGTTAAAACAAAGTTTTGTCCAAAAAACTGTTTCAAGGAACAGATTTAGTGAAGTACTCAGGATTTCCCTGTGCAAAATGAGCTGGGTTAGAAAGGACAGTCAGCTCCTTTCATACTTGGAGGTTTTGATTTTAGCTTTCAACTGGACCTTTCTCATATGCAGTTGTGTTCAGATGAGAGATGCCATTTTTATTCCCTCATCAGTGATCATCACAGCCCCAATGTGCCTTAAATACCTTTCCAGGTATGGTGTTAGAGGGCTGGGGCAGGTAAGGAGGCATCCTGTGATAAAGAGGGGAAAATGCAGCACAAAATGGACCATTTCAGGTAATTATTTTGTCTTAAGGAAGGTCTTTCACAGTTAAAGGTACTAGGAAACAAACGAATTGTCATACTGTGAGAAGTGGCAGAGCTTAAGGCTGATTTTCAGGAGTTGCCTAGACTTTTGCTCCTTGTTTGATACCTTGGGACACTCCAAGTTGTTTCTTCCTACTTCAGTTGGCATCATTTCCTAAAGGGGGAGTTAGCCCTCAGTGTCATAAAGAGTTTATATTCCTGCCTTTAAAATAACAATTAAAAAACCTGCTACATCAGCAAAGCCTATGTGCCTATGGCTTGAGCTTCTCCCATAATAAAATCCTAATCAGCCCTGAGTGTGTTTCTATGTAACCTTTTTTCTTCAGATGAAAAATGTGCTTTTGGAAACAGTCTTCCACTTGTCTCCATTTTCTGGGAGACACCACAGACTAGTCTGGGCACACAGGGACTGAGTTCCTTCTGGTTCAAACTGACCCAGAAGGCAGCTTTTAGATACACACTTAGTGGTCACTGACAGGCACTTAGTCTGAAGAGCTGAAACCAGAGCTGGGCTGAAGAGAGTGGTGAGCTCTGCATGTGCATCACCTAGTCAACATTAACTTTTTGCTCTGGTGATTTGCTTCTGAAATGCCATGCTCCTTGCTAATGTAGCTGTAACATTTCACTTCAGAAGACATTACGTCGGGAATTCAGTTCAGTTTGCCATGTGCTCAGTGTTATTCACAGCAGAGTTCTGAATCAGAGAAAGAAGAGGGCAACCAACACAGTGCCTAATAATTGCATTTTAATAGTTCGATTTAAGCTGTGCAGTTCCTGAAGCCTCTACCTCCAGCTGATGAAATGTGCTCTGCTTGCACACAGGAAGCTCTGCAGAGGCATAAGAACAAAATGCTGGGGGCCAACATATGAGTATTTGTAATTTTTTTTTTTTAGGCTTGGTCACTTTAATTAAAGATCTGCTTGAAGGAAAAATCAGCATTTGTTTTAAACTCGGAATACATTTTACCTTTTTTTCTACACTTGATATGTAGGCCAGACTCCTACTTTGTACAGATCTGTTGACGTCAGGGTGAATTTGGACCAGTGGCCATTTCATTGCCTTAACCATAAAGCACCAAAAATTACAGACTATCACCACTGTTTTAGACTCTGTGTATGTCAATAAAATTCAGAATGTAAGAGTGTATTTTTTGTATTTTTTCTAAGAATGTTTGCAATTGGTTTCTGAATATTAAGATTTTTTTTATATTTATTGTCATTAAATAAAGTATATTTTAAAATATTAATACATCTGATGTTGATTAGTGTTGTCTGTTTTTCCTTGAATGATACTGCTGCTGCCAAATGCTACACTTAAATTGTTAGTGTCATCTCTGTCTAATTTCCATATTCATCCTCTTTTTCAATCTTATTCCATTAAACTGTTACTAGTGCTAAAATGTATTTCCTGTGTTTTTCTGCATCACCTAGCTGGAAGTCATTCCTTTCAACACCACATCGATGACAAGGACCATTATAGTCTCATACAAATAAACAGTTTAGGTCCTTATAACCTTTCACTCCTGTCATGATAAACCCTGTGTTATGTTTCAGAGTCATTTATTTCTTCATCTGGATTGAGTCTGGGACGCTCCCACCTCCAGGCAGTCCATTCTGTCTCTCCCTGCCATCCAGCCATCAGTTCTCTTCTGCTTCTGCTGAGTCTTGCTCTCTGCTTCAGGGAAATCCTTTCCTAAGACCCAGAGAACAGAAAGGTTAGAGCGTAATTTTAAATATAGACCTTCTTTGCACTGCGGTGTGTTGGTTTTATTTCACATAGAGATTCTCGGGATCTGCTTTCAGCAGCTTTATGACAGTTGTAGAAGCAGAAATACTACCACTTCCGACCTGTTTTCTGCTGACTAAGGGCTATGTGTCTCACAGATGCCAGTACCCACATTGCCCTGCCACTCTTGCTTCGATTTGCCTTTGTCAGAGCAAGAACAGAAGTTTTAGAATAAAGCATAATAAGGATTATTGTCCTACAAGCAGAAAGATATAGTATCATCATCGCCCAAATCCATACAAGGATTGTGCAGTTCTAAATTGACTTGTACATTTAAAACTGTTCAAACAACAGGCTTTAGTTATTTTTCTACTTAATATACAGAACAGACAAAGCATAGCATTTTATTTCTGGTGATGCCAAAATGTAATTCTTGTCACAGAGCAGCTGAAGTGCACTTATTTTGGATAGTCAGTACATACCAGATGAAAGCACACTGTGTTCTGCCCCACCTGGAACACCCAACCCTGTTAGTGTGCTCTGCCTACACATCACCAGAGATGTCAGCAAAGGTATGAGCAATTCACACCAAGTCTAGATTTTTCTCTGGTATGCCTACCTGTCATTTCCAGTCTATTACATAAGGCTGCTTTTCCAATACAAGGGAGCAAGTGATGGTGGCTGCAAGTTTTATTTTTATTCGTTTTTGTGGACCTCGAGCATGGATCAGTAGCAGGTGTGCAAAACACTGAAAAGATATGGATGTAGTTAGTTGTAAATAACCTCAAAACAGTTTGGAGCAATATTTTCCTCATAAGAAAATAATGTGTTTTAAAAGTCTGATAACAGTAAAAAAATATTTTTAGGGAAGTTGAAGTAAGTTGTTATTATTTACAAGCTGGAAGTGCCTCAAAACAAGAGTCTTTTAGAATTGCTTTCTATAATTTCTGCTGCATTCTCTGATACATCCTGTAAAAACAATGCTAATTGCTGAGATTAAATTTACAGTTAATCAGTCAGGAATTGTATCAATTGTATCAAGACACACTATTCTCTAAAAATATGTAGGCTATGGTAATATCCTAAATGCTGAAGAGAGAAAAAAAAAAAAAAAAAAGAAGAAAAAGTAAACAATACAGACCAAGGAGAAAATTCCACTGCATTCCACTGTGCAGCATGCACAGGCCAGGACACCAAAAAGCCACCTCTAGCATATGAAGAGAGAATTGAGGGGAGGACAAGGTGAGGGGAGAAACTCATATCTTAAATTGTGCAACACAAGAGAAATTAAACCAACTCTGATAGCATTAATGTAATATCGGGGCGGGGGATGTTAGATATTTGTGTAGTATCCATGTTAGCCTCTCACATAATTTCACAGCTTTTTGAGAAATTAGGATGCCCACAAGTGCCTAAATAAGCTGTGCTGGGAGCCACAGCCACCTGCAGTTATGGCCTTACCTCCCATTCTCTGGCATCCCACTTGGTCTCGTGTTACAGCCATACCGTGCTCATTCGCGCAGTCATGTTCTAAACCGGTCTGGCTGCTCAGAGTGAGCAGCAACTTGTGAGCCTCTCTGGATGGGCACGGCAGGATCTTCGCTTGCTGGAGCCAGTCAAGCCAATGGAAATTGTGACCGGCACCCCCAGCCTGGCATTCAGCCCTGAACATCCATCCCCTCCACTGAGGATTGAGGGTGCTTGGGGTTTGTTGTGTTCTTGGGTTTTATAGAGCTCAGAGTACCCAGGCTGCCAGGGGTTAGGATTACTTGTCCTGTGAAAATATTTTGGCAGCCCTGCCAGCGTAAGGAGGCAGGGGCTCTGCCTTCTCCCTGCCACCCTGGGGCTGCCTCCTGCCAAGCCCCGTGTTTGTGCAGCTGCCCACTGGGCAGGGGAGTGCAGCCGCTCAGATGGATGTGCTGGCACGGGTGGCTGTGCTGGCATGCGTGGCTGTGGCCACACGGGCAGCCTGACAGGGTCATGCAGGGTGGGAAGTAGAGATGAGATGGTGGGAGTGGTAGCCCAGCTTTAGGGAAGCCTTGGACCCAAAAAATCTACCAAAACACAGCCAAATGGGCTCCTCATCCCATAGTTATTTTGATGAGTTTAAAAAAAATAGAGACTTGCCTTCCTAAGCTGGTTACACAGATGAATGGGCAGGGTTGTGCCTTTAAGAATCCCCTGCACAACCTGCAAACAGGTCTGGTCTTGGCACCTGCTCTGTGTCCTCTGAATATCCCTATTCAGGTGTAGCTATTGTGCTTTGAGCTCAGGCTTCACCTGAAGCCAAGTGAATTTTCCAAGTTCAGACATGCTGTCTGCGTGCTCATATCTTTAACTATACAGAAGATTATATACATGGCTAAAACCTCACAGGATCAGGCCCTTTATCATTGTTCTAAATGTGGTTTTGCAAAAAATATGGCATTGTTCAATCAGAGATTGCCAAAATGTCACCTGGACTCTGAAAGCCCCAGAACAATGAGGGAGTTTTATGACAGCAACCTGCAGGAGCCAGCCATGCAGCCTGGGACAGAGGTGACACCAGACAAGGGAACTTACAGGAGGTTCTGGCCAGAGGCAGAGGTCGCAGGGTGAGGGCAGCAGCAGCCCCATGCCCAGCCACACAGCCCTCGGGTTACAGCACTGACAGCTGTGCCAAAGCAAGGACTGAAAACTTCCTGCCATAGCTGCTGTTCATTAGTAACTACTTTCTTAGACCTGGGAAAGGCAAATACGGATCTGCCTCTCCTGGAGTGCTGTACCTTCAGATTAATGACAGGTTATAGACCTGCTACTGCTCACAGCAGCTTTCTTTTTAGAAGACGCTAAAGTATTTCTTTTTATCTCTTAAAAAGGTATATGCACATGAACATTATATCACCGGTTTTGCACACAACTACAAATAAAAGAAAAAGGCTGAATTTGTGCTTTTTGTAACTTAAACTGAGAAGCATAAATATTTTACTGAGAAGCACAAATATTTTTTTAAAAAAATTAAATATATATATATATATAAAACAGTGCCAAACTGATTATCTTGCCTTGACAGCCTGTTCCTGTATTTTTTCCCCAGTGATCTATAAGGGGGAAAAAATGTCACCATCCCCCAAGAGGAGCCATTAACAAATCCTTTCTTATCTTGCAGTTAAAGTAATGACATCTTATTGACAGTCCAGCAGGACAAACAATGTCTTATTGAAAGTTCCAGTGCTGGAGGATTTGGGCTGTCTTCAGGACTTGAGACCTAGTAATGAAAACAGGTTTAACTGCTAAATCAGAGACAATGTCTGCTCTAGTTCTCCAATGGCCTTTAGCAGTCCCAGGCACACAGAAGGTGTGCATAGTTCACCGAGGCATCACCCGCGCCACAAACTCAGTCAAGTACAGAGACCTTATTACAAGCAATATGCCCAAAGCAGCAAGCAGTTGAAGTATGATCTATGGTACATATGGGAACAGTGCTGGAACTCTTCCACAACACTGTACTTGACACATGGATCAGCCGGGAAATACAGGTCCATCCGTTTCTTACAATCTGATTTAGTCTTGTCAGAGTCTATGAGAAATTATTAGCTGATTTCTGTACCTCACCAAATTCCTTATATCATCAGATATTTTTGATGAGCAAACATGAGTTGGTGATTTGGATTTTCATTGTCATGTCTCTATATGATCTTATTAAAATTATTAATGTACCTTTGTTTTTTAGACAGATTCACCTTCTTGTAGTCTGCTCTCAGTATCTTGTGGGTACAAAGAGAGTTTTGCAACCCGGAATCAGAGTTAGGTCCGTGTATACATATGGCTTTGCATAGATGAAAAATCAGTCAGTTACAGAAAATGTAACTGTGCCTCTCAAATTCACCCAAGTGAAGGGGAAACAAAAATGCAGAAAAGCAGTTGTAGCACTGAAGCCTACAGTTTCAAGTAATCTAAACCACCCCTGTCAGAGCTCAATCACTTCCTGTGTCTCCAAGCTTTCCTGCACATTTTTCCACTATCACTTGTGTTCACTTGACATCCTGAAGAATCAGCTCAAGATGCAAAAATGGGAAAGCTCTAACTGAAATCACACAAATACTGAGTGTTCTTCTACCAGCTCATCACAGGGCCAGTGGACACAACTGCTGGTGCACAGAAAGAGCAGGGCACCATGTCACAGCACAGCAGGACAGCAAGACCCACTTGGAGTGCTTAAAGTCTTGTAGACCCATGTCCTGGTGTCCTGGCTGGGGAGGTGGAAGAGGCAGCTAAGTGGGTCTAACAGATCTCTACTACCTAAGAGTCATCATTCTCCCTCTTCATCAGCCTTCACTATGCACAGCATTTCTCAGGCCCTTTGTGAAGATGATTCAACTCATTAACCCAAGACAAAATTCCCCCATTTTTATCTATTCAATTTTATTCTGGATAAGAGTGTTAACGTGGTTCATTATGAATCCAAACACCACCAGAATCAGAGTGAGAGTTGAAGTAACACAAAGTCAAAAGCTGGGGGATCAAACCTGCCGTATCAGGGTTTATGATGTATTAGATCAACTGAGCCCACGGAATGAACTGCAGCTCTCAAAGTTCCATTACTTCACAGAGTAGTTACTTGGTTTGCAAAAGCTTTTTTTATTCTTGTCTTTATTTCTGTGCTTAAAAAGCCAATGCATCACATCTATACAGCACATATATAATAGACAGAATGTGAACATAAATTAAGAAAGTGCTCAATTTATCAGTATTAAATTTAACAGACATTAGATTTAGTACAACTTACACTGTTGAGTAAACAAAGATTAATATTAAATCCTGTTTGTGCCAAGGCAAGAGTAAGCAATATGTGATGTCTTAGCTTGTGAATATGCATCTTCAAAATGCATCATCAAGGCCAGAAGGAAAGTGGAAGGGGACCAAATTCAAGCCCCCTGTGGAAGCTGAACATCTACCAAGGTTTGGTCAGGAGAATGCTGCAGGACCTGTGACAAAGGAAGGCTAGTTCTCACAACTGGCTTCTCAAAAAGCCACTAAAAATGCTGTCAAACATCTGGCTCAGGAATACCACTTCCATTTTCCAGATATCCCTCTTCAAATAAAGCTGAATTCTCAGGAAAATAAAAACTTATGAAATATTTAAATAGATATTTTAATAGAGAAAGAAATTCTTAGAACAATGAGTCAGGACATTCCCAGTGGTTCTTCTCTCATATTTACTACGGTAGGTCCTACATGGGTGCTAGCAGCTTTGTGCAACACCTTCCTGGATTATTCCTGACTAAATGTGCAAGAGATGATCTGTAGGTTCAGCCAAGCCCAAAGAGACCCTATTCAGCATGGTGGCCAAGAGGGTCTCCAAATTCCCTCTTCTTCACCCAGGAATAAGATACAAGGATGCCCAAACCTCAATTCTGAGCCAGAAAGGTTTTCCTTCCCTCCAGCTTCAAAAGAGCCTGATTTGTACATATGCCCTAATAAACATCGTCTTATTTGTCTGGCTTTTGCAAAAACTAGAAACACCCAATTTACCCACTTAGATATCCCATAATGAGTCACATCTGTGCAAAAAAATTCCCAAACCTTTGCTTTCTCTTGTTGCTTGTGGTTTTTACTTGGTCTTCAAAAGAAAGGACTGTGCTTGTACTTTGTAGCTTATGGTCACAATGGCATCAGGGCAGTTCTTCTCTGCCCCACTCTGGTGCGCTCTCAGCAGCAGAAAGCTCATAAGAATCCAGCAACCACCACATCTAAATTCAACATCGGGCTCCAGTCAGCCTCAGACATAAGCCTAAACACCATTCTATCTTATCATCCTTTTTTTGCTTTGTCTTTCCAGTGTGGCTGGAGTTTCAACTCTTTAAGTATACACATTCCCTATCTTTAAATATCAACACTCTCATCTGGCCTACCTATAATTAAACCACCATTAGAGTAACTTAATTTCCTTTCACAAATAGCTTATAGAGTACAAAAAATCCCATAAATTAATGTGTGGCTCTTTGCATTGATTTCATTTATTCCTGTTGTCTGGCCTTAAATAGGATTGTGACTTCAAAAGTCAGGGTATACTGCAAATAAAATTTTTGATTGTCCAACACGGGAAGGGTCAGAAAACTGTAAACACATAGTCTGAAAAAGAAATTTACTACTTTACTTCAAGAATCTCCATTACTCAGTTCATAGGCGCCTTAAGTCCATGTTATCTAATGAATTATCCTCAATCATACTGCAATACATTAATGGAAATACTACATTTAAACAAAATTTGTATAATTCTTACAGATAAGTCTAACCTGATCTTTTTAACAATTTTCATTGCAGGAATGTAAGGTGCAACGCAGCTATTCCTGATACAGACAGTTTGCCAAATAAGACATTGCATGCTCAGAATAGACAAGTATGATGAATCCCTCCTGCTCCTTTTTCTCCAACAAAACCACTGGAGGAGTTATTTGTACTCTATATTTTCAAAGTATCTTCTCAGTGTTATAAATGAAATGCCAATAAAATTATAAAAGGTTTTATTGAGCAACTGATATATCAGAAATTTAAATGAGTCACAAACTAAATCAGCTCCTAGCCCGGGATCAGAACCGGGT
>VYZR01081235.1:95021-105280 GCA_013400675.1 Oxylabes madagascariensis
CATCTATAACATCAGACAAGTGCATTACAATGAAGGATGGGTTTCTCCAAGAGCCTCTGGAAATGTACTTTGCAGAAAGATCAGAAGAGCCATCTTTTTCCTCTTTTAATTTGACTGACACAAAAGAACCTGAGCCATATTGCCTTCCATGTCAAGAAGGTGAATCTCCATTCAGTCATGGTGAAAAAAGACATTGGTGAGGATTTTTATTCTCAAATATAAACTGCAGAGAAGATAATCCCAATTATTAACGGGCTTCAGATATACTAAGAAACAAATGAAATATCACATACATTAATTTCTAAATGATCATAAGTAAAGAAATACTAGAAAGGACACCAGTAATCTGGTGAACAGTCCCATGCGTTGCCCTTCTCTAGCAGATCCCACCTCTAAAATGACACACAAATGTGGAGTCCAAGATTTTTTTTTCTTTTTATTGTACAACTTATATAACCAAATGCCTTAAAGTAATGGCTGGGAAGACAAACTTAACTTGTGGGTTGATACTGAGCAGGGTTGGGGTCAGAGCATTCCTCCAGCTTGGCTGATGGCACCACCACTTAAAAGCACGGTAAGGAAAACGGACAGGGAGGACAGAGGGAGAGGTGAGCCAGAGGGCCATTTTCACCTAAATCAGCATGATAATCACATTTCTTCACAGAACATTGTCCTTAAGAGAGGTTGTTCTGAGCCTGCTCCTTAATAAAGGGGATAATAGCTCATGAGAACAACAATCACAGGAGTGATTTTTCTAGTCAGCTTTTGTTCTTGCACTTGGCCAGTTTATGTGCAGCCTAAGGGTATAAATAGAGAGACTATAGAGGGGATTAACAGGCTTTCTTTCCAGCAGGGCTCATGTGCCAAAGCGATGACTCTATTAGCATTGTTTCCCCTCAAAGGTTTGCTTCACTCAGAAACCAGCACAAAGGCACCAAACTCCTTCTGGGGCCCCATTTTTTCCCCTGGAGAGGAGGGAGGCCTCACTTCTGGATCTAAATACTTTGGTGTTTTTCCTTCTATCTGGAATAACCCAACCAGGTTTTCCACCTCGCCTTTGCATGCCATAGTCAGAGACAAGGTTTCTGTGGGGATTTTGCACCCCTACAAGCTCCACATCAGCAGTCACTTCCCCACTACAGCATTTTAGCACATTTATTTGATGAACAGGTTGTTCGTGATGCTGCGGCCTTTCACTCTTCTGTGAACTGGCAGCCTAACAGAATGCTACAAAGAACAGAGAATACGGGGATTTAAAAGGTATGCCTCACCTCCCCAGGTTTTAGGGCTCTGGAAAGTAATCATCTATACTTGAGCAAGCCACCGCAGGATCCCTTTGTAATTAACAGAGAAAAACTTGCACTTTGCAGGTGTCATCTTTCTGACCCATTTTGATTGACATTGGCCTGTGGAAGTAAACAAGAGCTGGCTGAGTCGTCTGCAGGTGACTAACTGGGTTGTATTTCTGCTCTTGTTCTCTGTCTCCCATGGACCACTTTTACTCAGCTCCCAGCTACTCAGTGAATGCCCAGCCTCTCAGTTTGGGGGCTTTTTGTTTGCTTGTTTTAAATACAATCTCATTTTTGCAAGGCTTTTTAAAAATTAATATTCCCTTTTAAGGGATAGATCTCACACGAACATAATCATCATGGAGAACTCAGAGAGGCACAGCAGAGAGTGCAATGACTTCCCATGGAGTGAACAGCTGGAGAATGATAACATGAGCATATCCACCACCAGAGGAGCAACAGGACTTTGCTCTGTACTAGGCACTCCATAGGATTCACCAGAATATCTGCACATGTGATTAAATTAAATATGAACACAAGTTTAGACACTTCTTTAGACCAGCGCTATGTTCCAGCATGTCAAAGGATGAAGCCCTCACAGTCTGTGGCTGACACCATTCCCACAGATGCATCTTTGAGCAATTTTAAAAGTTAATCAGTCTGATTATGACCATCCATGTGGTGGGCCATAATCAGCTGCATGATCCTGTCCAATATGTGTAGTGCTCAATTTAAGCAACTAGAAACAACAGTCTGCGTGACAGGATAATCATTCATCCCGGGTGCCTCGTGCACTGCTAGGATGAAGGCTGAGAGCCATCTAAACAGCTAAGTGTGAATTACCACACCGTAATTCAAAGTCAGTGGTATCTTTAATTAATCATTTATAGAGCTGTGTATTATTAATATATGCAGAAGCAGCTGTCTTTCTCTCTCTCTGGTGGAATTTGCTTTTGTGAGTGATTTGGGGGAGACCAAGGAGATGAAGAACCAGAAGCCCAGCAGCGCTTTCCCAAAAGAGCAGGAGAGCTGCAGAAGTAGGTCACAAAATCTCTCAGTAGGTAGACAGGTCCTTCCCTCATTAGGCTATTTTTAAGCACACAGGACCAGCTCCTTAGCTAGTATAAAGGACTTTGGTATCATTGATTCCATTTCAGCCAGACATATTGACACTCTCTGAAAATTAGGCCCATGATTATTTAAATATATAGAAATACCCTGCAACATACCACGATTACAAGCCCAAAATATATACCAAGTGTGCAGTAACACTAAGCAGGATAGGCAATGCACTACAGTAACAATAACACTTTAATGTTCCTCAAGACATGGGGCCAAAGTGCTTTTAATGCTTCATGATGAATACATTACAGAGGTGAAGCTGTCTCTATGTATTTATAAAGCAGATATTGCCTTCTTATTCACTGGTCCATGTTTTTGGCTTAATAACACATTAGAGTTGCCCTCTAGGACTTCTTCACTTGAGGACTGAATCTCTGAACCGCTATGAAAGATTAAAAAGCACTCTTGGTTTTACAGAAATCCTCTTGCTTTTACAGAAATCAGCTCCTCCTGTTTAAATATCTAATTAATTTCATAGCAAGCATTTCCCAGCATTTTTTATTTTCAATCTATTTATTAGCCTGTTCTCTGCAGCACCTTACAATACAGCAAGACCAGCTTGCTATGTCTGCTAACATTTTTACTGTTGCATGCAAAAGCAATTTTAAGGAGTGAAGTATCTATCTCTTAGCGACCTTTATAATTAGGCAATAAAAAGAAAAAAAATCTGGTTTGGTTTGTTTTGTTACAAGAGCTGAATAAGAAATATTTTCCCTCCCCAGATAGTTTCTACAAGTCCAAACATATATTTTGCAACCCAAGGAAAACCCAAGACCTTGGGAAGTTTTCCACAAACATATTTAAAAGCCTGGAAAGGGCTGGAGTAAAGCTTTTCCACCAGGGGTTTGGGGAAAGCAGACTGAGGTTCTATGCCAATGCGTAATTATCTGAAATGACAGTACAAAATTATTTCATTCGAAGTAACTCAGTGAGTTCTTCCCAGTTAATTCTTATCCCAGCTACCATCCAGCATCTGGGCACACTCCTGCCATGTTTGAAACCAGGGAAGCTTGACTTCAGTCAAAGATTTCAGAATCCCAGGGAGGGGCCTGGGACACTCTCCCATGGTGAAAGGAAGAAGAGAAATGTTCTCCCCTGCTCTCTTCTTTCACCTCCTCCTCCTCCCTCTTCTTCCTAGCTTGGACCAGAAACACCTCACTTTTTCCAGGAGCCTTTCTGTAAGGATTTGTGTGTGTTCATAAGAAAAAGAGTATTTTTTCTTAACAGCTTCAATTCAGAACAATCAGTTTAAGAGACAAAAAAAAAAAAACCAAAAAAAACTCTTTAGAAAGTGTGTCAATGAGAAAAAAAAATATTAATCTATAGATCTCACAGTGTGAAAATTAATCTAATTCTATAAAGCCCTAAGACTGAAATATTGCTAAGACACATCTAAGTCCATAACATAGAGCAGATAACAGCTGAGACCTAACTTTTCCTAGTTTTGTCATGCAATTTGATGGCAATAAACAAAAAATCCAGTTTTTATGTCCTGTCCACTTAATGACATTGATATATATTTTGAGACCATCTGCAATTCACAAGCTGATCCTGGATAGGACTAAAAATTTTAGTTGTCAAAAAAGTCAATTTTATGATTGTTTCGATTTTACTTTTAGGCTGATTTTCAGTGGTCTGTATCTGTCAATAACTGTGTTTTATCCTTGCTGGGAGATTGGATGCAAACCTGAGCTGTGCCATACATGTGTAGTATAACTTGTAGAAGGGTGGTAAAGTTCCATCACTTTTGAATTGATTGGTAAAAAAAGCTACATAAATGCTAGCTGGATTTTAAGATTCACAATTGTCAACTTAAGTGTTAGAGGAATTTTCAGTTAAGACATCTGAGTGGTTTTGGATCTGGATCTTAGGAACATAACAAATTTAGCTGAACAAATTTTCAGGATTTTAAATTAGGAAAAAGCACAGTTCACAAAGAATCTTGCCATTTGAAAAAAAAATGACTTGGTTATTTACACCATTTACAAATGTATGCAATATTTTCTGATCTATAGCTTACACTTGTGAATAATAGTTTAGCTTACAAATAAAATGAGATGTACAGATACCGCACGAAATGAAGTACTGGTTTGCATTGCTTTGTAAAGGCTGGATTTATATGAAAGCCCATTTTCTTCATTGTAAAGACAGTCCCAAAATCCAAATGAAGTTTTTGGAGGTTTGTTTTTTTTTTCCTACAGATAGAAAAGAAAGCACTGCAACTACTTTATTCATCTTCTGCTAGGGTAATGAGCTAAGGGGTCACTGAGGGGACCCAGGTGAGGCTGAGCAGGTCAGAGGGCCAGGGTGATCCCAGGACCAAAAATTTGTGAGGTAGGGAGGGAGCCCCGTGCTGCCAGCCTGGCTCCTGCTCTCCCACCACACCTCACCAGAAGCCTTCACTGGGCCACGCACCAATCCCGCCGCCTCAGCCAGCCTGCAGTGGGATTGGAAACACAGCAAAACCAAAAATAGGAGTAGAAAGTGGACAACCCCACTTTAATTCCAGGTCTGGAGAAGGGATGGCTGAGGGGAGATACACTCTCCTCTGCCTTTGGGTCTGATCCTGCCTGTCAGGACGTGTTTCGGGGGTTCAGTTGTGGAAAAATCCTCCACAGCATCTGATTTACAACTGGCACATAACACACAGCAGGTGTGACACACGTGTCTCTCTCTAATGGATAAGAAGATTTTAAAAGTCCTTGCTCTAAGCTGCATGACTCACCCAGAGACAGGCATCTCTGCTGTCTGTTTTCCAAACCCAAAAAACTAGGAGCTGAGGAGAGACTTGGTTGCTCTTTCACACCTTAGTGATCTGTTTCTTCAGGAATATCCCTGCAGGTAATGGTACTTTAATGGGCTATTTCCTTCAATATCCACCTTTTACTAGCTAAATGCAATGCAGTTCACCTGTCTGATGGATTAGGAGAACAATCCCTCCTTGTGTAAAGTAAAGCCCGTAAGTCACAGACCGCTCTGCTCTTCACCTGAAAGTGCAGTGTGGAGTTTCACTACAATTTCAAAAGACAGGGTGAACAAGAGCAAGACAGCAACTGAATTATTTTTTTCTGTACTGATTTATCTATTGCACTTCTGATTTTAGGTGCTTCCTTTTTAGTGAATTCAGTTGCCCCTTAGCTGAAGCAAAAGGCAGCTTTAGCAAGGTTCAGAAATGTCTCTAGATCAGAGGAAAACAAGCTGTCATCCATCAGTGTGCTCCCAAGTGATGCAGAGCTAAGGACAGCGGGGCAGCTGCCGCTGGTGGCTGCGGGGGTGCATTAGAAAACCCTCTCCACCAGGGTCTCCGTGACGGCTGCTCAGAGGGAACAGACACAAGCACCAGCCCACCACACCATCCACACCCATCAGCTGACAAGTCTCAGAGTGGCCTGTACAAGCATTCACAGAGGCAATAATTAAGTTATTTAAGCGTCTTATTTTTGCCCTCTGGAATAGACATCAATATGATGGGATCTAATAAAGAGACTGTTTCTAAAATGCACCCTAGTTTGAAAATGGGCTGCAAAATAATGCTGTTAGTGAAGGTTTTAAAGATAAACAGTCACTAACAACAGTCTTTCAGCTGAGTACTAAACTGTATGGAATGGAATAAAGATCAGGGCACTTCACAACTGAGGCAGCACAAGTTACAATAAAAATTTCAATATGCTGCCATGCTACATGAGTTTTATTAAATTATTTTTCCTATAGTTGAACTTAACAGCTGTTCCCTCTTTCTTTAAACAGGACATTCTCCCACACAAAATCATTAAAAGTCTGTTAACCTGGAAACCCAACCAACATTGAATGTTACCAAAATACAGATTGTTACACTTGTCTTCCTTCTTCTATCAGAATAAGGAAGGCGAAATGGCCAAACTCATTTCTAGAGATTGGCTGGTATTGCAGAAATGGTAAATACCTATCCCTCCTCACTTGCAGGAATGCAGAGCAGTTTTCTAAATCCATTTTAACAGTAATTTGCCAGATACCTTTATAACTTAACCTTTGCATCCATATTCTGAGGAGTGGCTTAGGAACCTCTCAAACTGGGAAAATCTCACAAGAAATAAAGATGATTATGCCATATTTCCTATCATTTTCCTACTTAAGATCCTTGAGAAACTTTTGCTCAGCCTAAATGCAAGTGACTTTTATTCTAGAAAAGAGCAAATATACAAGACATCAGCTCAACAGATGTGAGACGAAGGCTGGGATGGAAAAACTTATATGTTCTTAACTATATACACAAACACTAAATTTCAAAGCTCACCTGAAAAAATATTGCAGTTGTTGCACAACGCTATTATTTTTAGAGTTGACTTCGCAAATGATTTTCCCATGCATTAAAAGAAAAAAGAGGAAAAGCAAAAGGTAATGTGGTATTGGGGGCATAAGTAAGCATTCCTACAGCTAGTCATCAGAAAGCTCATCCTGTATGCTTTAGGATACACAAACCTGTTATTTTTGCCTGGGCGTTAGAAAGGCTATTACTTTACATATTCTTTTATTCTACTATTATTTTTACCCATGTATATATACTCAATTTCACATAAGCATCCTAAATCTACCCAACCACCGCCGCAAACTGAGATCTGTATGACAACCTAAATTCTGTAGATAAACACCCCTAAAGTAAGATTACCGTGTACAAAGGCCTCTGAGAGCACAAAGAGGGGCAGTCACAGAGGGCTACAGGATAAAGCCTCCCAGCTTTTATAGCATTACAGCTGCTATCTCTCCTCAAATCCTAATGACTGTACAAACCATTTCAAGTGAAAAGACATTAATTGGGTTGGGAAAAATGAAAAGTAAAAGAGAAATATAGTAATATAATATAGCAAAGGGAATTTAAAAAATAAAACAAAGGAGAAGTGTCTGCGGAATGCATCCCATCCGGCTTCAGCTGCTTCATTTTGAACTTGGGGTTGCCCCAGTTTTTGCAGGGAGCTCACCTGCAGCCTCAGCCATCTCTGGAGTCAGGCAGAAGCAGCTGGGGGACTCACTGCCGCCAAGCTTTTTGATATCAAAAGTGAAGACTCTCTGCAGGAGAAAAAGAGGGATTTCCTTACACACCTACAATCTGTTCCTTTTGGGAGGAGGTTGTTGATAGTGTATTTGAAGTGATAAGTATAATCAAGCTTTGTGTCTAGGGCTCTATGTTACATATTTAAGTTAAAAATAGATTTAAAAGCTAATCAGAGAAGGCTGTATAACACCAGCTAGGAACTGCAGAGGGTGGTCTGATAACTTTTTCTTCCCATGAACACTTACAAATTTAAATTTGCTCTGAAAACAAATGGATACTTCCAAACACAGGAGATGCAAGAATAAAATTCCTATTAACAGCTATTAACAAGAGTGATCAATGTAAATCCCTTCATATTAAGTGAAGAATGAACTAGAATTCAAAGACCCTCTAAGGAAGAAAGAGAAGTTAGAAAGAAGAGCCCCAGAGACTCAGATCTCTCACCAGGCTTGGGAGCAGGGATCCACTGTCATCTCTGGGGGTTGATCCCTGCAATGTCCCAGGAACTGCCTTGATCCTTCCCATGTCTCAAATGACAGCCAAGCCTGTAGGTGTTTGCTGAGCAGTCAGGAATCTGTCAGAGTACCCAGCCCAGGCACAAAAGATGCATTTATACCATTTCTGGGGCTTGTTGGATTACAAACCCAGGTGTGCTGTGAATGAACCACATGGTAAAAAGCAAGGGCATGGCAGTCTCCAGCCACACTGCTGCTGAAGCCCTGCAGCAAAAAAAGAAATACTCATCAAATAAAGTACACTGACATGAAATTGAATTTACTGAGAAAGTATAGCACTATCATCAGCTGCTTAGGGAACTTGTTTGGTGAGTCCTCAGAGATTGTTACGATGGTTGTTGCCTGTGAAATACAGAGGCCCATGGTGGCATGTTTTTAGGACTTGGTCTTGTGATATTTCACCATCACCCCCAAGTTACTAAACACCACCTGAACCATGGTAACTGATTACCTGTTTCTGCTGCTGTCAACTGCAAATGCATGAGAAACCGTGTTCGCTCTGACCCAGTTTCATCCCTCTGTGAATATACTGCTGTCCACACTGACCACAGGCTATGTTCACAAGCTGGGCTGACTCTCTCGGCTCAGAAGATGCAGGGTAATGACTGGACTCAGGCAGCTAACTCCCCAGTGTGGCTGAAGCCTCAGACACCTAAGCCTTGCCTTTTTCGAAGCATGCTCGCTGCCAGTCTTTGTGTATCCCCTTTCCCACCCACGGAGCATCCAGAATCCCCCAGGCTGCACAGCTGCACCCATCTTTACCAGCACCTCTTATAACCCAGAAACGTCTTGTTACAAACCATAATGTCTTCAAACACTATTGATTGCCTAGTTCCATGGGTGTTTGTGTATTATGTGGAAAGGTATCTCCCTTTCCTTTGACTTGGAACATTCTCAGATTTTCCATGACTCCCCCTATTTTCTCTTGGGTGGGAAACAGGGACAACAGCTGCTCCTCCCCTATATGAATGATTTTTAGCCTTATACCCCAAAAAGCACAGGGCAGAGAGCCCAATTGCACATCCAGCTGGCAGGGAGCAGCAGGTAGCAGCAGCTGAGTTCAATTCCATGGTTGTGGACCTCTAAAGGCCCTTTAGTGTGTCACAAGGGTATTTTGCCTCCTTTTTATTTGTCTCATCTCTAAGAGAAACAACTCCAACCTTATTAATCTTCCTTCATAGGAGAGTTTTCCTGTGCTCCAATTATGTTTGTCACCGTTCCCTGAACCCTTTTTACTTCTTTTGTTATTACCTTGAACAAAGATGGATAGAGCAGCAGAAGCAGAAGCAGTTCTCCAGACACACAGCTTGTGAACTACAGAAAAACAGGTCAAAGCTAAACTGAACTTTGGTTCAGCTCTAGCAAGGTCAGTGGAGTTACCTTAGGAATGAGCGTACTCCACTTGTTTTTTGTCAAATTCACGTTCCTTAATACTGCTTAGGCTGTGAAAAGCAACTGTGGCTGACACCAAGCTGTCCATGGCACAGGCAATTGCAGTCACCTTAAACGCATTTTAGCTGGAAATGGGGATACACAAAAGCCTTTCTGAGCATTTTAGCAAAATCATGCCTAAGTTTGTCCGTACAGCATTGCAACACATGACCAGAGAAATGATCTCGCCATCTGAAACTCCTGTTCAGATTACTACCAAAATGAAGGGACAAGAAATCTAGTGCCAATTAATTAAGGCCCTACCTTTTGTTCCCTTGGCTTGTGTCATCCAGTGCTGTCTAACAGGTTTTAGATCTTCTCATTATCCATACATAGACTTTTCCTTGCTTTTATTTTTACTAAATCCTTCATTTTGATGCGCCAATCAATACCATAAATTAATAATATACTACTCAGGATATGCTGCTTTTCACTTCCATTTCAAATTACCTTGTTTTGGCATTATGCTCAAGAATAAATAGGAGACCTTGATTTTCTATAACATTTATTATTTTGTGCATCTTACACTCAATATTGACTCTATTCATACATTTACTTTTTTTATTCACTTTCTGAATCAAGCAGCTGTGGTCCCTCCATCTCTCTATACAGAAACATTTCCCAGCTTTTCGATGATGCCTGTTGGTATGGCAAGACTCTACTTTGTCCAATTACTGTGTAACATAAAGGAAACTTGATGCGATACAACTAACTGCCCATTACGTATAATAATGAGTAATCTTTGTGTATGTTCTTAGGCTTTAGTGACTTTCAATCAGACAAAAATATTTAGACCAGTACCTTGATTGGTGCCATCTTTCCTACCACCCTATGGCCCTTGCAGCACTTCATCTAATCTGTGGCAGCTGACCG
>VYZR01081244.1:20108-33326 GCA_013400675.1 Oxylabes madagascariensis
TCCTATTGTGCAACTATTATATAAGCTATATGAAGGCATTCTTTTCTACTAGAATTTGGATGGGAAAGTAAAACGGCCTCCAAATTAGTTACTATGCATCCAATGCCGTATTCCAATAAGCAGGTAATGAGTTGTCAATAATTCAATTAACTATGTCACATCGCTATTTGAGGTATCTCAAAGGCCTTTCAAAACCCCACATTTAAACACTGCTGTGATACTGCCTGACAAGACTTGACAATTATGTTTCTGATGCATTCTCAAGGGATTTTTCTCTAAATTCTCTTCACTTGCATTTGACTGCGTATATACATGTGAACCCAAGTAATTAAGATTACTAATATAATGCGAATAGATTTCTGAGATGAACAGTAATATANAGGTTGACATGTTTTGCCTTACATTCTGCCCTTTAATTTTCAAAGCATGTAGGCTGTCATGTCTCATATCCCCTGGCTTTTCTGAGTAAAGTGTGGGTGTCAGAGGCAAATGGATCGTTTCCACTGACAAAGCAGGGAAAAAGAAGGGCAGTATTCTGAGAGACACATCCTGCCATGTTTTCAACAGACAGTGATTTCAGTGTTTAAAATGAAGTGTCAGACCTTATAACTTTCAAAAACTTAATATGGTATAACTTAAAATAGTATACTTATAATAGTAGGGACAACTTCTCACAAAGACATCAATTACCCAATCACCATAGAACATGATAGACAAAGCCTGAACTGAATAGTAGCAGATTAAGACTACAGTTTTTCAAACACCACAAAAAAGCAAATAGCAGCCAAACACAGCTTCCATCCTTTTGCAAGTCATTTTTAGGGAAACCCTGACTTGTATCAGTGGAGTTATTGGATTCAAGTATCTTCACATCTATCAACACAATTAAAATACACACTTCAGGGCTACCATGTGAAAGAAGGAACTCTGCATCTGATCGATCATTCACTACACATCTTATTCATTACATTAAAGATCTATACTGCACATGTATCTTCTAAAAAAAAATGCAGCTTAATGAACTTCAGAGAAATGCACTCTTAATTGGATTTGGCCCACAGTCCTCAACTTCACATTTTCTACAACCTGCCTTCAAGACAATGAAAACATTCCAAAACTAACAATATCATTCTCTGATAAACACTTTCAAATATTCTAGCTGAGAACATAACACCTGAAGCAAAAACAATTGTTCAAGAAACTTTTGCAGTGGAGGGGGATTTTTCTTTCAAAAGTTCTCTCAACATATGTTACTCAAACTTTGTTCTTAGAAGAAGTTTTTACAAACTCACATATCTTTGTTTCATACAAGTTTTTACTTTCTATGGTTTTCCATTACAAATAAGTTCTTCAAGCTTTCATCAACATCACTGCTATTTAAAAACCTTGGAGACAAAAATGCTCTTACTGAAAGCAGAAATTGTGGAATTGTCTAGTTCCATATACAGCAAAGAAAAAGGCGGCTTGACCTGCGCTGCTCACACTTGTCTTCATGATAATATAATCTGAGTTCTATCAAAGTCTTTTAATGAAATTCCCTTTTTAAAAGGTATTATTCTTAAAAAAAATCCAGTTAATGTTTCACAGCAATTATTTCTTTACATCAATGAAAGTTTCATTATAAAAAATAAAAACACTTACCATTCTTCAGTTCGAAGCCTACAGTCCTTAGCTTCTCTTTCTAGTGTCTGAGACTTGATCTTTATGCAAGAAGATAATCTCACAATGTAAGTGCTGACAAAGCAAGACACTGCATTTCAAAACTTTTCAAACTTGCAAGTAAGAGGAAAAACTCCTTACTTCTAATTTGGCTTTATCATTCTGAAGCTTTTCTATGGTCTCTGTGTATTTCTTCGTTAAGCTGTCCACCACAGCTTGGTGCTGGGCAGCATCCGTTTCCAAAACTTCCAGTCTACTCCTCAGCTCTGCTTCTAAACGTTTGTGCTGCTCATCTGCTTCAAAGAACTACAGGAAGGAAAGCAAAGCTCTTAAAAAAGCTTCATTTTACTACTGAATCCAGTCCTTTAAGTTACTCCAATTTCATTAGCCAGATCAGGTTAACAGGAATTTCCAGTTCTAAGACAAATAGAAATTTTATTTTATTTACAGAGAAAAGATTCAGGAACAAAGTACTTCAATAAAAACAAAGTTTTGTAGTACTAAGCATTCTTTAAATATATTGCTGACAAATAGCAGACACACAAAAAACTTAACTTGAGCCAAAAGGATTTTCTCAAATTTTCTAAAGTGAAATGCATTCCACTTAGGTGAAGCAATTCCTGACTTAATTATGGCAACTTGAAGAAAATATTTTAAACTTTAAAGCAATTCTGAAGCACTTAATGAACTAATAAGAATTTTCCATCCAGTACCAGGCTATTTTCAATAGGCCAGCTGTCACCAAAAGTTAAAAATCTAAAGGAGAAAACACATGCAATTCCACACACAGTCTTAAGAATCCAAAGTCAAAATACTTTATTTGCCTAATGAACATCTTTATAAACAAACAATCTGATCCAAGCTACTGCTTTGCATACAACCAAGCTCCTAAACACACCAGTTCTCAGACAGCGCTTTACTTTCCATATCTTTGTTTGTATCACCAGTTTTCTGAACCAAAAATAAAGCTGAAACAAAATTTCACTCACAAGTATATGCAGTCGTTCATTTTCTTCTATTTTCTTCTGAAGATCTTCATTGAAAACACTTTTCTGTTCTTGACTCAGCTGAGATGAGGATTCTACACTTTTCTAAAAGAGACAAAATGCACTCATTATCTCCAAGTCCCAACTTTGTGAGAACACTTCCCACAGCTAATTCCCAGAAGGGGCACACCAGCAGACGTCCTGCTGACACTGACTGATATATCAAAAGGTGTGAATACTGCACACAGCACCAGCCTCAAGGCAGCACACTTTGCTTCACACCCTTGTGACCCTACAGTGGTAAAATGCTGCCTAGGGAAAGCCTCCACTCAGGTGCCTCATTCACATACAGAGGGAATCAATCACTTGGATGGGCAGCGGCCCATCTGAATTCACTGGAATCCTGCATGATCCCATGCAGTCAATAATCCAAAACCTTCCACACACAGGCTCAGTTGTTTGGTAGCTGTATGTAAGGCACACCTGTGCCCATTGGGGGTCCAGGTGTAAGCCAGGCTGCTCTCAGCAGGCTGTAGCACAAACTGCCATGGAAACCACAGCATATTCCCTGCCCATCAACCACACATATCCCTCTGCCAACTGTTTCTTCATTTTTCACTCATTTAAACCAAAAGACTCAGACCACCAGTAAATCCCATATACCACACAGCTAAAGAAAGGTATTATCATCACCAAACAGAGGGGAGATTCTTTACATTTAAACTCAACACCAAACTTCAAGAACTAGGGATATGTAGGGCAGATAAGTCACTGCTGTATATGATGCCAGCCTGTGAACTCCACCTGAGATATGGGCACGTGTTCTGCTCCTTCTAAAAGGATTGCACTCTGACAGAGATCAGGGAACTAAAGCTGTGCATTTTGACAGATGAACAGGAAAGAAACTCAGTGGCAATGGTTGGCAAAGCTACTAAAGACAGGCTGACGTCCTTCAGAATTTGGAAACACAGCTAGCAAAACAGTAACTTACACAATTTGAAATAAAAGAACAGAAGGGTCAAACTGCATTTGAAAGAACAATCTATTGTGGTGCATGAATAATGCAGTCAGAAGCACTATGCTCGTGAAGGAACGGGACAGCAGAAAAATGGGCAAGAGTTTAGGGGACAAGTAAAAAAGAGATCATCAATATTGAATGATCTCTTTAAAGCCAGTCTTGATAACTACAGCACATTGAGAAAAGACAGCACCAAAAAGAAAAGACAGCAGTAATTAAGAGGGGTTTCCTCATGAAGAAAGTGGTAAGAGATGCTTGAGAATCACTTAAGTCCAAGCACACCATCCCTGGAATTGTGATGCTACCTACAGAAGGCACAGTTAATCTTAGAATATAATATCACTAGATTTAATCAGCAAGCATTTTGGCAGAGAAAAACCAGTATTGAAATCATTCTGTCATTCTGAAATAACAAAAAAGAATACAAGCTAAAAATTTTGTTTTCAAAGCATTTGACAAGATTCACATAGAAAAGCTATGATCACAGGTTAGAGAGTTAACTACCAACATCAAAATTACAAAGCAAAGAGGTGGGGATGGGAAATGAGGAGTGATCAGCTTTCTGCATAGCAACTGACTAATCACATAGCTCCAAAATATTTTCCAGTTGTCTGAACACTTAATAAATATCCATAAAAGACAGTAACTCAGCATCAGTTAGCTGACAGGCTAGAAGAGTAGAGAACGACATAGCATGGATTATATATATATCAATACCTGTTACATAGGTATTTTCACTAACATCAAGTAAAATAACACTAGTTCTGACAAGAGCATTCAGCTCAACCCTTGACATAAAATACCTACAGCTAAAAATCAGGATAAGGCTTTGACAGGTGAGGAGTAGATATCTGCTAAGCAAGTCTTTTCTGCCTTCAGCACATACCTTGTTCTTCTTGCCCCGAGCTTCACTTAATGCAAGTTCATCTTGAAGTAGCTCCACCCGCTTGGCAAGTTGCTGATTTCGAAAGGTCAAGCTGTCCATTTCTTGTTGCAATTTCCTCAGTGATTGATCCTTCATTTTCAGTTGCTCCTGAATGACAAAAAAAAATTAATTTTAGAATTTTCACACTGACTTTTACACATTAAAAACAACAACAAATTAGAAAATTGCTTCACTTTTTAAACACTGAAGAGGCAAAAAGTATTGTTTCTAAACTAAAAAAATGTATTTCACTTCTTCGAGCTGACCACAGATCATACCCAAGTAGCTATTTAATTCAATAGAATAATCATCAAGAATCCACCTTTCCCCTTTACAAACTCAGCACTCACAGAGAACAACAGGTTAGCTGCAAAACAGAAATTCTTTTACTAAAATCAAGTTCCTTCTTGTTTTATTGACATTACGTTGTAGTAAAAAGTACCCCTGCTTACTTACTTTGTCACAGCCTACTACATCTGACATGAGCAGTTTTTAGAAATTACCTTCAGCGAGGCAGAGTTTGCTTGCTCATCTACAACTCCTTTTTTCAGGACTTGGTTCTGAGCACGAAGCTGAAAAACAAGAGATGCCAGTAACTATGCATGACAACAGAATAAATAAAAGGCACTCATTAAAAAGTGCAGAAAGCATCACATGCTCTCAGGAGAGCGCCAGGTGTGAATGCTTTTTCAAGTATTCTCTTCAGGTAGATATCAGTGGTACCAGGTTGAAAAAAGTATCCTTTCCATATCCTGACTTGCCAAGAAACAAGAAGTTACTTTACCACCCGAACATTTTGGTCAAAGAGAAGAAAATTCTTACTCAATAAACACCTTTGAAGACCAGTTACTTAAATACAGTTAAGATCTGAAAAACTAGGAACAAAATATGTAAAAGTTGCAACCTCCTCCTTGATTAATGAAGTTCTTGATCATACTTAGGGCTATTTCTGTCTCTCCCCTCTTCTCCCCAAAACTGTTTATAACCAGTTCTGGAACATAAGCAGGACTCACAAAGTCAAAATCTGTATCAAATCAAGAAAAGTTTAATGCAAAATTACTTATTACCAGCGGCAGCAGATGATCCAGAGAGAACAGACTGACCCAAAAAGGCATAAAAAGCATAGAAGGAAAAGCCCTCTAAGCCTTATTTATACAGTAACCAAAATCTGAGCTAAAATCACTGCAGTGAAAAGTGATACTCAAGAAATCCATTTCCCAGTCACTTCACAGAGTACCTCTACCCTGCAGCAATGAGGATACTGACAGTTCCATCTTCCCATTCCTTGAAAATTGCTTGAATGCTGGTTTCTTCAAAGGCAGTTTGTATTCATTTGACATGTGTGAGTCCAGCTGCTGCAGATATAAATTAAAAGGGTTTTTACAGTGTTTGGGAATACCTCTGGCAGGTGCATAAAAGGCAAGATTCAGTGTAAAACAGCAGTGGCTCATTGTTTCAGTGTGCTGACTGACTGTATTTGAAAGGTCAGAAGTCACTGCTATGCACAGCTGTTTCCCCTGCAGTATTCCCACTGTGCTGCTCAGGCATCACAAGGGCAAGACCAGAAACTTCCCATTGCACCACAGAAAAATTTCCAAGCACAGGGTTTCCCTAGCAAGAAGAAGCAGTGCAGTAGTTTTACACACCTGTCTTTCTGCCTCAGCTACTACTGCAGGAACAGATCAGGTGCAGAGAATGAAGCAGCTCAGTCCTGCTGCACCCAGAGACCCCAGCTGAAGTGTGACCCACACAGGCTGCCACAAGCTGCTTTGACTATTCTTTCATGAGAGAGACAGACACTGCAACTTGTGTGTTTTCAGAGCCTCTTCATCTCCTCATCCTTCTTCTGGACTGGTCTGTGAACTAAGAGGAAAAGCAATCCTTTGGCAAGGACTTCCCCCAGCACTGCTTGAGTCTGTCAAACTCTTGTCCACCTCTCAGTGGGGCTTTCACAGCACCATTAAGTGACCAGGCTACTCCAAGGCTACTCTCCAATTCCATCTGCACACAACAAGCAGCCAACAGCAAAGAGGAGAGAGTTCTGCAAAGGGGAGTCCCACAATGAACTGCACTGCACAAGAAATGGGATGACAGGAAAAAAATAGTTCCTGCAAAGGAGAACGGAAATGCCACAGGCTGAGAAGTGCATGATGAAGCTCAAAGAAAGCTTCTGGACACCATGACACTAGAAGAAAGCATCCAGCATCTGGGACTTTTGGAAGCTAGAGTCAGAAGCCCACATTTCCAATGCTCATTCAGGAATCAAGCACCAAAATCGCTCCATTATCTTATCCTCAGCCACTACTGATCTCCAAGGAATAACAGAGCCTCTGTATAAAATAAGGCATGTGAATTCTGTGACCTACAAAGCTGCAAAGTAAATTAAATTTCCTTAAAATTACTTTGTGGAAGCATTAAAATGATATCTACATGTGAACAACTTAGATGCTACACATGATGTTTTTATAACAGTTCCAAGGAGAAGAGTATTTAAAGACATGGTTCTATAAGCTGGGAGAAGTGTCAAATACAGACAAGAGCCTTGTAAAAAGGCTCTTGCTGATTTGGGGCTACACAAAACCAAAGTGCTGCCTTTCTTACCCAAGGCTGTTGAAGGACTCTGACTCAAGACCAAGAGTCTCCTCTTCCTTTCAGAAGGAAAAGAAAGAATGAAGGGCTCTGTATTAAGCAAGGCTCCACTATTTTAGAAGTCATCTCAGGCACCTTGGAAAGGAAAGGCATTCTCCACTACGGGTTACACATCTTTGCAAACCCTGTGTCAAGCAGCACCACGAACAGGATGCAAAGTCACCTAGGGCGGAAGAAGGGGGACAGGCAGGAGGCAGGTGTGGAAGCAAGTGTCCTGCTGACTTCCAACACACTGCCAGCACCCCTGACACCGCCGAGCTCTCACACCCGCCGGCCAGAGCGAGCTCACACGGCTGAGATGCACGACCAAGACCTCGGCAAATGTTCACACCCAAGCGGACAAAACCAAGTCTCGCGCTCGACTGGGAAGTGGAGAACAAGGGAAAACACGGCCAGTTTCACTTCCCTGGCACAGCTGGGCCCGCTGTCTGTATTGCAGAATGTCCTGCAGACGAAGCTATCCTGCCTCTCGCCGCGCTCCCTCGGCACCTGCAAACCCGCACTTCCCGTGCCCCCCCGAGGCTGCCTTCCCCTCATCCCCCGGAGGAGGCACCCCTGGACCCCCGGCACTCCGCGCTACCAAGGAAAACAGTGCTGCAGCCCCGAGGGGCGCCAGGGCTACGGGCCCCGGTGCCCGGTACCTTGGAGTACTCCTGGGCCAGCTTCTGGTACTTCCCCTGCAGCTCCGCCGCCGCCGCCGCCATCTCCGCCCCGCCCGCTCTGCTGGGCTCGGCTGGGCTCGGCTCCACTCGGCTCCACTCGGCTGGGTTCGGGAACTCCGGCCGGCCCTGCACGCCCGCGAACGGGAAGACGCACTTCCGGGTTCAGGGCGGTGGGAACGCGATGACGTAACCGCGCCGTGCGGGAGGTGGAGCTTAAAGGCGCCGGCGCCACCATTTTGACGCAACTTCCAAGATGGCGGCGGGAGGGGGGCGGGTCTGGAGGCTGCGAGAGGGTGGGTCACGTGACACCGGCGAGGCGCTCGCCGTCGCCGCCCGTTGCCACGGCAACGGCTGCGGGGTCGCGTGCGGCCCCTGGGCTACGGGGCGCCGCCCCGCCCAAAAAGCTTCTCCCGCGAGCGGTGCTGAGGGTCCCTGTGGTGACAATCGCGATGGGCGCGCGGCGAGCGATGCTCCGGTGCCGCGGCGCCATCCCTGCCTGGGCACTGTGCCGCCGCCGGTCCCGCGGCTCCCCGCCCGGGCAGCGCTGTCGCCAGGGGGAGCCCCGGGACTCGGGACACGCGCAGAAACTGAGGCAGCCGCGGGTCTTTGCGGGCCCGGAGAGGACTCAATAAACAAAAGGCGGTTCCGTCACTTCCCATCGCTCGCAGTGGGTGTCAGTGCCGGCGCTCGGATCTCCCTACAGCCGCCAGCCCTCACATCCTAACTGAAGGCGACACTGAGTATATCCATTATACCCTAACGGAGAACACGGGTAGATCCCGGGTTGTGCAGTGCCCTCTTGTTATAAATAATCAAGAATAATTCGTGTTTTATTTGTTTAATATGTTGTTGAATTAAATAAACCTGTATAACTAAAAAAACTTAGAAACAGGAGAGGGCAGAACCACCCCCTCTCTTCCCTGAATCAGAGACTCTTGCTTTTGCTAGGCTCGGAGAAGCAAACAGCTGATAACAGGTTCTCCAACGCTTGAATCTCCTCGGCCGAATTCCAGCCCAGTACAGACATGTAAATGAAGTCTTCACCAGCCAGGGAGAGGTCTTCCAAGAAATCGTGGACACCAGACAAAGGTATTCATCAGCTGAGAAAAAGCCTTCCAAGAAATCGTGGACATCAGACAAAGGAGTTCCTGGACTCCTTCGTCTCAAGATATGATCAAGAGCAGCCCAACACACATGCAAATGAAGCACCTGCCTGCCCGAAGGACTTTTCCAAAATCTCGGATTTCCTGAGACACTATTTGCCTCATAATGAAAAATATGAATTTCCAAAGAAGGGACATTAAATCCGAAAAGACTGTTGTCGCAATCCCCCCTCGAAAAAGTGTATAAAAATGAATCCAAAACTCTCTGCAGTTTGAACTTGCGAGGCTCTGTGCCCAGTGCACCAGACCTGTAATTCACCCCACGCCGACCCCCAGGCTTGGTGCTGCTAAATTTTTGGTGGCTCATTTAAATTTCTGCTGTATAAATTGATAAATAAATCTTTGATATTTTAATTGGTGTTTCATTTATAACACCTCTCAAGCTGCAGAAATTTGAATTCTGCAGTCTGGGGCATCATTTAGAGGGGATCTCATCAATGCATATAAATATCTCAAAGATCCAAGGGGATGGTGCCAGACTTCTCTCGGTGGTGCCCACTGTTAGGACAAGGAGCACTGGCCATAAACTAAAACACAAGAAGTTCCACCTCAGCGTGAGGAAGAATTTTACATTGGGGGTGGCAGAGCACTGGCACAGCTGCCCAGGGAGGTGTGGAGTCTCCCTCCCTGGTGACATTCATACACCACCTGAACACACTTCTGTGTTCAACCTGCTCCAGGTGATCCTGCCTTGGCAGAAGATTGGACTGAATGATTTCGAGGGGTCCCTTCCAATCCTAACAACTCTGATTTTGTCATTCTGGGTATTGCACCCAGTGTTTGCCTGGAGGGGGTCTTCTCTCTTCTCTCCAGCATGTAGGTCTCTGTTTCAGAGCCACCTTTGAGCTTCTCCAGCACTCAGCCATCCTTTAGAGACTGCTGAGGCTCTGCGACTTATCTCCTATTTGCTTCTTTATCCTCAGACTGACCAAATATTTAAATGTGTATGTACCATCAGCACACTTCAAGCAGAAACTGAAAACATCATAGAAGGTATATTTGGGCCTGCCAGGTACTCAGCCAATGCAGAATTTTGTTTCTGAACATAACTGGAAAAAAATGTGTAAGGAAAAGAGTAATAAGGCAAAAATGTGATGAGACTTCACCAGTGTATGCTGAGCATCTGGCAGTTTGCAGGTTAAGGGCTTCCTGGTCTAGGACAGAGATGTACCAGAAAATTATTATTTTTATTCAGTTTCCATGGTATCATTTTTTTCCACTTGATTTCAGCACGGTGTCTTCATAGCTGTTCCTCAGTAGTGGGTAGTGCTAGAGGTGATAAATCATTGTTTTGTTACCTCCTTTTGTCTTTGTTCCCCTTAAGTAGGAGTGGATAAAAGGTGCCTGTAATGGAAGCTAATTTTTTCCTTAGTCTTGAGGCTTTGTTGGTGTGTGAGAGCTGTTCTTTTGCTCGTCACAGTAGTGGAGTTGGCAAGCCCTAAATATGACCTGGGGGCCAGATTAGTAAACATGTTTGTGTCTCCACGGGAAGTCTTAATGTTGGAGGACATGTTGCTGATCCCTATTGCCAACAGCACTGTGCATTTTTAGGAAGTGTAAAAGGGGAGGTAGGCAAAACACACACTATCATCATTCATCCAAATGATCTTGCTGCTGTTCTGCTTGACCAGAAGAGCTTAAACAGCAATCCTGGAATAAGAAAAAAGGAAGCTCTAGTTTTTAACTATTAGAGCAGATACACTTCTCTTTCCACTCCATTTTGCATCCCCTACAGAAGTTTTCTAGCAAAGCAAATGGGATTTGCAATTGCTGCACATAAGGGTTAAGAGCAGCATGCCTTCCATGGTATATCCTTATATGTCAGTGCAGTAAATTTTGTATAGGAAAATTATTTAAAGCCTTTACATTTGACACCAACCTATACTTCTAGGTTTGCATTTTCTAGGATGTGTCTTTCATTGAAATGTTACACTGAAATACTTTGAACACATTTTGCAAGTACTCCCAGGTTTGTGCTTCCTTCAAGGATGTTTTTGTGATGCAGTTTCCCCCTTCTCTCTGATGCAGTGAATGCTGGCAGAGAGGTTTCGCAGCTGAAAGCTGAAAGACGGAGCTCAGGGAATTAGCGTGCCTAGTTGTGGCAAAATGAATTGCTTCCCCACTGGCAGCAGTGTTCCTGACTGGGCAGCAAGCACTCAGAGTGGAAGAGCACAGAATTTATCTGCCTGCATCCACCCAGAGTGGCAATACCCAAGTGTACATCATATAGGGCATTTATCATAGGAGGCAATGCCTGTTGCTTGAAACAAGTGAAAGGAGCAAATAAAAGCTGGGGGCTTTTACTGCTTTAAGGCTGAGAGCTGGCTGCAGGATTTTTAGGCTCATCAGAACAGCCCTACTTCAGTGTATTTAAGCATCAGGCCAGCCTCTTGTGTTTTAAAGTAGTACTGTCTCTTGCCCAGTTTCTCATGGATCTCAGAGTCCCTATAATATCAGGAACATACAACGTTTTAATTTATCAATTATCCCATGGTGGTTCTTGGCAAACAGCTTCAGCAAATTTCCCCAAAAACACAGGTGACAAAAGTTTGTTTGTTTGTTGGTTGAGTTTTTTTTCATTCTCTCGCAGGAAATTCTCAGATTGATCCTCTTGATTTGCCGTGGCAGCTGCAAATGCTACTTCCCCAAACGTCAGCTGTGAAAAAAAAGTCTTTATTGTTCTGTTTCCTTGTAAGCACATCCTTAATTCTCACCTCTCCCTGGAGAGCAAGGTTGTCCCAGCACTGCAGCCCAAGGATGTGTCACCGCAGTGTGGTGTCGTGAGGCTTCCACTGCACTGACTCAGTAATTGCAAGGGACTGCTCCTCTTGTCACAAGTTTGGAGTGAGAGAGCTCATGGGAGTGGAATGCCAAGCAGGGTGGGGTGGCTGCCACAGGACCCCCAAAATAATGCCTTCTGTAACACACCCACGGGAATATAAGTACAGGTTATGGCAGCAGAATTAATGCAAGCTCAAACATGACGTGTGGAGGAAAGGAATCTCTCCCAACACTCATGGCATTTTTGTTTCGGTGCGGGAGAACAGATAGCAAAGGATTGACAGTGTAACAGAGGCTGTCCTTCCCTTGTGTCTGTGCTCAGCAGCTGGTACAATGGGTTTTGAATTCTAGGTGCTGTCTCAAGACAACTAATTTATTTAAGAATTACAGTGATTGTTTCAAAAACATCCTATTTTCAAGCTCATTTGTCCTCCCTTCCCTGCTCAAACCGTGTCTTCCCCTCTGTCTGATTAGTCAGAACCTGTACTCAGAGACCCCGGGAATAGGTGCAGGTAAAGAAATAAACAAAGAACGTATTTCAGATTATCCAGTATGTTTTCTTTGCTTTGGGAAAATAAACTTCATTGTTATCACATATGTCCTCACAAATACTCACAACAATAGGGTTTCTAAGAGACAGGAAAAATTCAAAAATTATTGGAAGAGAGCCATCTTCAGTCATCAGACTATCACAAGCAGCACATAAACCACATCCTCGGAAGCTGCGAACACCCGAAACTGGTGTTTTGTTTCTGTTATCGTAGCAACGGCAAGTCTGAGCAGCAGGATGTGTGCTCACAATGCACGCTCCTTATTTCGCATGGTGACTAACAAACTGCTCGTTACGAATAATCTTTCACCTCGTCAAAACCTGATTGCTCTGATAAAAAAAAGGCAAGTAGTAAAAGAAAAAAAAAAGGTATATGTATGTACAGATAATGTACCTCACAGACCAGTTTAATTATTATTCTATTCGTAATCGTAATTTCAGTGTTTCCATAGCATTTAAAAATAGAAATGAGAACAACTCTCTCTCTCTCTCTCTCTCTCTCATGTCTCTTCCCAGCCCATAGGTTAAATAGCTTGAGTCATCTATAGGGTGTGTGCATGGCCAGGGGAGCAGTGCCTTTGTACAGAAAGAAATTGCTGATGATGAGCAGATGGAAAAACTGAGCACGCAGCTGCCTGTGATAAGTGGGAGTTGAACTTTGCAGCTCACGTTCCACATGGGTACAATCCATACCAGCTCTGGGTGCAACAGCAGGAACTGCTGTCCCTTCACAGCAAATCCTTAGTGATACTCGCTCCATAAAACAGCAGAACTTAGTAACAGCTCAAAAAGTTTGGGTTTTGCTGCTTTTTTTTTTTTTTTTTT
>VYZR01081244.1:34704-95417 GCA_013400675.1 Oxylabes madagascariensis
ATTTTTTTTATATTTTTTTTTTTTTGTAAAATACTTGAGTAACATTCCAGGCTCTACATTTTAGAAAGAAATAAAATTCAGATAACTATTAAAAAAAAAGCCACACCAAACAACCCCCACAAAAACACCAACAAAAATTCTCTGTAGAACTTCATCATTATCAGTAATGATTTTAAAGAATTCAAGTTTTCCAGTATTAAAACCCCCTTAAATTTCAAAATTACATCATTTTTTCCAAATGCCTTTAGGTAAGATGACAAACTTCTTAATCTAGATGAAATACAGCAAGAAACAAGAGGACACATAATATTACTAAAAATTGAAGCTTAATTCTTATTGCCACCAGCACTTACATACTTGAAATCCAGCATTCCTTAGAAGGAAAGCAGGGGTGAGCCACTTGCACAAGCCAGCAAAGAAGGGAAGATTCCCATAACAATGCAGGATTTTCACCTCTAGTTGTGTCCCATATTTCTGTGTATAGATCCTAGCTAAAATGAAATTTGGTATCGAGCTCTACCTGGGATGTTTTTGCTTCTCCTCATTCTGAGACATTTTCTGTGATAAATAAAACAGCACCACTACAAGGAGTAGGGCATTTGTGAAGTTGGGTACCAACAAGTAGGGATTAACCAGCATACTGGAAATAATGAACCTTGACAGATCTAGGGTTAAATACTTTAAAATTAGATCCTGCTGAAAGCCGAATCTTGTCGCTTAGCAACGGCCGCACGGGATGCTGCTGTCACTCAGAGGATGCTTCTCTGGGGAGTTCACATCACACTCACAGAAAATGGGCTGTGATTGGGGCAAGGTGACATCATATTTTAAGGTAGCAGCCAACACGACTGCACTCGAGTTAATACCCAGAGATTTAAGGAATCTTCTCTTTTGGAATGGCTCAGCTCTGCCCACACCTCACCTGACACAGGGAAGAGCCTGCACAAAACAGCAGGATGTGTTGGCCAGCACATCGCAGCCAAACTCAACAGGTGGAGATTTCATCTTTTAAAGTACTCAGAGCCAAAAGAAAAGCAAAATGCTTGCTATTTGTGGAGGCCTGACTGTATTCAGAGCATGGAAAACTCCACCAGCAGTTTAGAAAACATGCACAAAGCCAGTGAGAGAGAATAAAATGTACCCTTACTGAAAATAACCAAAAATTCAGTTTGCTAATTTTAGCACTTGTAACAACTGGGAACCTACTGGATTTCAGTAAGGGACCAAGATACCAAGTTAATTAAATAAAAAACAAAAAGCCCTTGAGGCACAAAATCTGGTTTTCAAAGTGATGCTATGTTAAGGTTGGTACAGGCACCTACAGAGATTTTTCTGAACACCTGCCTAGCAACTCTAAAGCACATAAGCACATCAGAGCATCTGAGGTTAGTCTGATAGGAACCGTCCTGCATTTCTAAGTATGAAAATACCCAGGTTCTGAACTGCTATCAGCACCTCCGGAATGGATACAGAGACTGGGTATTCAGTCCAATCTAGTACGCTGCCCATTAGGGCCTGGAGAGTCAAGATACCAAGGAAATGGAGATTAAGGAAATCAGCATAAAAGCAACACTCAGGTAGACATACCCAGATTTAGGACACTGGATGTCCTTCTCTGAACATTGAAAGAGCACAGACAGGTCCTTCTTTCTTTATTTTGGGTAGCCTGTGCCAAAAAGTTGCTCCTGGTGAGCAGGAAGGTCACCAGGACGGATCACAAAGATCGTGACAGATCTCATTAAATCAACTTCCAGGTCATGAACTACCAAATTTCCTGCTGAGCAGGGCCTCAACATTTGGCAGTGATGGAGGAGAACAAAGATAGGAACATATTAGTTGATAATAGGATTAGTCAACTGCATGTGAGCAGGTGAAGGCCATGCAGGCAAGAGGGTTGCAAAAGCAGGGAAATATTAAGGCCAGGTTTCAAAAAAAAAAAAGATTCTAGAAGAGTGGTTTTCACTCTTCTCATGCACGTACCAGCAGACTGACTTTAGTCTGGAACTGAGGTACAGAAAAGTGGTTAAGAGGAGCAAAGATCATGTCTTCCAAATGGAAAACAAACAATTCTGGTTTGTTTAACAAGTCAAGAGTCTAAGGAGGGAAATGATTGCTTTTGTACTGATGCAATAGGAAAATAAACACACCCCTGTTTACAACGAGCTGTTTAAACGAACCCTGGCAGAGGGTAGGTAGTAATTTTATGTCAGCTCCAAAGAGTTTATGACGGTAAGAGCAGACAGCTTTCAGGGGAGCCTTCTGGAGGAGGTGAGAAAAAAGCCCCAACCAATCTGAAGACTGAAAATTCAAGCAGAGGTGATATTACTTCACCTTCCCATATGTGAGAACCACCCTCGTGGATAAAAACAGGGAAAATTTTTATGGATAAATATGCTGGGAAAGTTCACAGTAACAGCACTGCTAGACTACTATGTAATTATCTCTAAGCTACATGCATTCACTCAGACTACTCAAAATAAGAACAATTACAGGTACCTGTAACCTCAAAACCTGTGAAAGAATAACCACAGTCCATGTCAAATTTAAACAACCTTTTTTTCTATATATCTATTAGGTATTTCTTCAACAACTGTCCTTAACATACAGCTGGTGTTAAGTGCCTAATTGCTTCAGTTAATGCTTTATTTTGAGACTTGTGGCTCCATACAGAGGATTATTTCCAGCAAAGTCATAACAGAGGAAAATACTCCTGGGAAATTTAACAACGAGCTCAAGGTTCTCAGAATAATACAGTAAGTAACAATTAGAAAGGTATCATTAACATATGATACATGGCTATGATTTTGTCCAAATTAATTAGAGCAGTTGTTCTCTTATTAGTCTATTAAGATGAACACTGAATCAAATATATTAATAGTGCACATATATTCTGTAATGTGTGATTTAAATTTCAGTAGATACGGTAATAAAACAAGTCTTTGTTAACATCTACTGTTATCACTGGAGTACTGAGAAAGTTGTATTGTCATCAGATCCTAGAGTGCAAGCTTAACTGTGTGATACCAGTGAGTTAAACAAATAAAAAGACAAGAGATGGACCAATGTCTGCTTTTCATAGAGATAAACATCATGTCACCTCCGCTGTTTTCCTCCGCTGATGCTTCTGCCTCTTGGGCACTGGAAGGGCACACACCATGTGTGTGCATTTGAGAGAAAAGCTGGCCCAGGAGCAGCAAGCTGAGGTATAAAATGGCATGTGGAACATTATTCCTGCTAGTAAGAGGGGTTATTCCTACCTGTGTGCTTTCCATAAGGCCTTCTGTATGAAGAGCCAACAGACATCATAAATCATTATCTAGAAAAAGTAAATGCTGAAAAAAAATCCAAACAAGACCTGTGCTGCTTTATCCAGGGGCTCATTTTTAAAATTACCTGTCTTGTACTAGGCTGTTGATCTTTGAGTCTCATCCAAGCAACTTGGCCACAGTAATACAGGCACAGAACAGCAAATAATCACAGAGGTTTCATCAGCAAAAGATTCAAGTTATTTCTGTTTAAACAAGTGCTTTGCACAGGAGGGCGGAAGTTAGGCAGTAGTGTTTCAGCAATTTCCAAGACGTCAAAACATTCCTTAGGTTCCAGGTTAAACAGTGAAACCTTGGCCTTAATTAGATGCTCTTCAAACATTAGGGGCCAGCTATGGATGAATGTGACTGTAAGGAAATCCTGCTAAGGACTGATAGCTATTTCACAGATGACTTCCACATGCATGCAAACATCTTAACCAACCCACAATGTATGACACATTAGGCTTTTTACACTAGTTCAGTCTGGTGGAAGAAGTTTAAATGGGAAGGAGGAATTCAGCACCATCTGAGACCAGAGCCAGGGTCTGCAGACAAAGAGAGAACACAGCGCTTTCTGTTTACAATGCTGTTTATTTTAGAAAAGCCCCTTTGATCATCTGAATGAAAAATGTGGGCAGGAAAGTCACAAATGTTATAAAACAAAGTTTATTCTGCAATATTTTGTCATAATGAATTGCATCTCTTTGGTAAAAATAAAATTTATAAACATTTTAATTAACAGAGATTAGCATACAAAAAACTAAATTTTTGTAAATCGTCTTTAAAACGGGTAAAGGACTAAACCAGAGGAAAAAGGGTTAGAATTGGTCACCTACTGGCAAAATTATTCTAAACAAACCCAAGGACACTGCTTATGCTACATTAGAAACAAGCTAATGGGAATGGTTTAAAAACAACTCTGGTTCATTTGATCAGAAAGCATTCTTAGAATTCACTTTTAAATAAATAATAGTTACAATGAATTGGCAATTATAAAATGTTTTATATCACTATATGGCAGTAACATAATACTTTTAATTATGCACCTTTTAGTTTGAAGACATGTACATTTATAAAACAGACTTGATAATGGCACTGGCAGTTAGGTGTGAAGAATGTGCTTTAAGATAAAATAGCAGGTGCAACATTTAAAATATTCTACCTTTTCTTTTCAATAAATATTTTGACCACACCATTATTAACGTGTATGAGTATACTTTGCTTTAATTTTAAAGCTTGAACTTTTCAGGCTGATGAAAAGTTGCAAACCACACAACTTCCATTTTACAGTTGGATTTAAAAACATTTGATGTGACTTCTGCAGATCAGTAATTTAGGATCGGAATCTGAAAAGCCAATATAGGTTTGAATAGTAATTACATCAGATTTACCCTGAACAGAGCAACCTCCCATGAACGTAGGTCTCATACACTTCTTCACTGCATTTAAAGAACTGAATGTGGTTCATTAATACTTTTCTTGCCAAAATGTATCCAAGTCAACCATTGGCATCAACATTTTACATATGTCACTAAAAAAACCCAAAGCCCAACAATCAAAATAACTTTTAATTATACTCCATTTATACTATATACACCAGGGTCTCTAACTGAGGTGGCAAACAAACCCGAACCCAACGGATATGTAAGAGAAAGGAAGGGCAGCTCTTCTCCCACTGCCAAGAGAGGTGTTCCACAACTGAGCTGCTGTCCTTTGCTGCCAAATGTGTGGGCAGAGGCCTGGGACAACACGGTGTGACAGGGCAGGGGCACAGCTCATCTGCCTTCCCCTTTGGAAGCAGAGAGGGAAGACAGCAAAGCAGGAAGAGCAGGAAGAGCACAGCCCCGCTGCACCATGCTGTGTCTCAGGGAAAGGCTGCAACTGCTCCCCCTTCCACAATTCCAGTTCTCCCAGCTGTAAGGATGGATGGGATGCAGCTTTTGCTGCTAATTGCTCATCAGTAACTGGTTCTCACCGGTCATTGCATATGGTGATTAAATGCATTGTTAGTATCCCAATCCTTCAGATATGCTGAAGTCATTGTCACTGACTTCAGGGTTAACAGCAGCACAGCCACACTCCCAGTAAGTATTAACCTCCTCAGATTTTATCAGAGGCAAAAAATAGTTCAGAACCAAATCAAACCATGGAGCTGACTATGAATACAGCTTCCAGAATACCTGGACCTTGATCCAGCTTTCACTGGAAGCTACAGAAAGCTGCAACCACATCAGCAGGAGCAAGGCAGCATCCCTCTTCAACAGTGTAAAACTGAAATCATGGCACCGAGCAAAACCTCAGTCTGCTCACAGTATTTCTGTGCATCTGAATTCTCCTTTTCACATTGACAAAAGCTCTGCCCTGCGCAGTTTTCCATGAGAGTTCAAAAGCAACCCATGAACAAGAAGTAGCAGTTCCACCAAGCATTCACATCTTCAGCTCCTGAAATCCTAAGAACCACTGCATTGGTAGTTAATTTTGCTTTAAATGGCGAGTTTTACCCCTACTACTCATCAGTAACACATCCAGTATCAGATCTAATTGGCTAATGCAGCACTTGTGGTAGCCAGAACACATACACACGGCTGCACACACGTTGCCCTGTTACAGGTGTAGGCTAACAGGTGCTCACACAAAGCAGGAATGAAGCAGAGTATTTTCTTTCCCTTTCAAGAAACAAATCATTCTTAAAACTGAATTGCAAAAAAAAAAAAAAAAACCTCAAGCAAAACAAACAAAAAAAACCAACTTTTTTTTATCTCTCCTAGTGTTTGTGCTTTAAATTCAAAAACACAACCTCAAATATTTCAGGCTTGATCCAACAGCCATTGAGTCAGCGGGAGCACCACTGTTGTCTTCAAGAGGCACTGGAATGGGCCCTCAGAGCAACAGACCTTCAGCAGCATGGCTGTGCTTGCATTGGAAGCAGACAGTTTAGGACATCATTCGTGAAGAGACTGACAAATAAGAAAAAAAAGAAAGAGAAAAGGGGCAAAAAACCCCACTCTAGTCTAAGAAAGGCATTCAAATAGCCAGGAAAATACTCTCTTAGGGAAAGGTTAAGGAATTCTTTTGGCTGAATCCACTGTTCTCAACAGTGGACATTGGTTTCCTAAGTGGCTCTGCTCCTAATTTTCACCCAGCTTTCCCAACACCTGGTGGAAGCAGTAGCTTCATGTTGGTGAGAACGTTTATGGCACATCATGCTACCTTTCAGCAACAGGAAAGATGACCTTGGATAGCTGTATACAATTCTGCAACATACTTAAGGCATCCTTGTATGTACAGTACTGTTAAAACCCACTCCAACAGAACTGCTTACCCATTTCTGAACAGAAAATTTAAAAAAAAAAAAAAAAAGGCATCATCTACAGGAAGATGTAAGTAATCACCACTGATTTTAAAAGAAAAATAGGGATAAATTTCAACATACCACAAAAAACATTTTTGGCTGAAGGATGTCTAGGAACTATAAAGAGATTCTCTTATTGCAAAATGAATTTGAATCCTTTACATGGAAGTCAGAGCCCTTAGACAGAACAAAATTCACCTCTGCAGATGGGGCTAGCAGAGATGTAAATATGATCCACAGTGTGCATCTGAACAAACATATCTCTGAAAAAAAATAAAGTCAACTGTTCAAAAGAAAAAAAAAATTAAGAAGTGATCATTAAGAAGGATGCTTTTGGATTTTCACAAGTCATGCATATCTTCTAAATTGAGAAGATTAAATATTTTCTTTTTAGGTGGTGATTTAAAAATAAATGGCTAAATTACAGTTTGCGCCAAAAATAAAAAAAACAAGCAGTGAGTCCTCTTATGGCTTTGATCTCCCTTGTGAAGGGCAAAAGTAGAAGAGTATTGCCACAATTAAAAAAAATATATGTATATATTCAACACTGACAAACATATTACTTTTTCCTTTGCTTGTGACAGTGGGTCTTTGCAGTACTTATTAAGGAACTCAAGCACGTTTGGATGCCAGCAAGGTGGAGCAGAGACCCTGCTGCTTCCTTCAGCTCCTCATCGATCTCCTGACACAGCTCCTGGAGTACTTTCTTGCTGGGCTGACTTTCCTTAGAGGTATCTACACAAGATTGGGATGCATAGCCACTGTCTCCGAGAGGATCATCTTCATAGTCCCCGTCTGTGTCCACCTCGCTGTGAAAGCCCTCACTGCCGTCGCTGCCCTCGTGGCTGCTCTTGGAAATGAACTCGTACACCTCGTCCAGGGAGGACAGGGAGGACATGCTGGACCGGGACGCGCAGCGCTGGGAGCCCATGCTGCTGGCACTGTAGTTGTGATCCTCGCTGGGATCGATGTTGGTGGCCGCAGAATCGTTTTCCTGCAGGTTTATGGAGCTGGGAGGATTGAATGCGCTGCCGTAGCTCCTCTTCTTGGGTGTCTTCAGAGGCTGAGGTTTCTCACCTGTGGAAAAGAGGACGTGTCACTAGGCAAATGCCCTAGTGAGACTGCCTGCACCATGAGCACCCTGTGCCTGGCTGGCTGCAAGGGAAACTCAATTCCAGCACTAAAAGTCACAAAGTTCCCGTTTACTGTCACCCACAGAGGACAACAGTTCCCCCCTAATCTCAGCTAGGAGCTAGAGGAACAGAGAAGTAGCCAAGAAACTCTTCTTACTATCTAGCACATAGAGGGCAGGAATAGAACTTTGCAGAAAAAAATCAAAATTAACTGGGAAAATAAAAAAAAGGCTGCTTCTAATAAAACTCTTGCAGTGCTAGCTGAAAGAATAATTAAACCAGAAATAGTTCTTGACTACTCTTACTGTTTGGAAACAAGACCATACTTGTTTCCTGAAATTTTATAGAGAAAGTATTTAGTTACTGAGTAGAGAAGAAAAACAAGAGTAAAATGGCTTATGCTTACAGTCCATCATTCCTTGTTGAATGGAAGTATTTAACAGCATCATTGCAGTAGCAGCATCAATATCAGATTCTGTGAAGCAGAAGCAGCAAAATGTTAGAACTCAGGAAATCCTAACAAGATGACATCTCTAAAATATACAAAGAATACATATATATTTATTTGCCTGTACTGGCCTACAACAAAGAGCAGGGGTGGGGGGAATGTACAATCTCAGACAAAGCATGACCCTTGTACAGCTCAACACTGTTACAGATCAGTCTCATACCTTAACTATGACATTCAAAGGCTGAGTTCTCATGTTGCACTCACTGAAGCCAAGAATCGGTGACACAATTAGACGTTCATGTGACAATGCTGTTGCTATACTTAACAAGTGCCTTTTGTTTGTACCAGTTGGGAGAGAAAGATTAGGCACATGGCACAGCAAAGCACCTCAGCAGCTCCATACCCTGGCCGTGTGAACGTGCAAGGCTGAGAGCAGCCGTGCCCATTAACACAGCACTAATTCAGCACACCTCCCTCCTCCAGCAGAATTTTCCACACTAGTAAGTCAAACGGAAGAAATTGAGACTACGAGGTGGGAAAGGGCACTGAACTGCTCAATCTAGAAAGCAGGGGGAATCTAAATAATAAATAGGCACGTAGAAAAGGTTGAGGTGAATTGTGACACTGTCAGCTGCAGTGAAAAGCACTGCTGCAAAATGCCATCCTTTGCAGAGTAGATTGCTTACATTTCTGAAAGGCACCTTGAGGATAACAGGGCAGAGAGTGACATTTCTAACCAAAACAAGGTGAAAGGGAAAAGAAACAAGCACGTTTTTCCCACTCATTTCAGAACATGCTCATGCCCTTTTAAAAAAGAGGAAATCCAATCCATTCTTTGGCTCACTTCTGCAATGGATGATGAACACTTCTTATACAGGACAGAAATACGTATGGTGGACTAACCAGGCGAAACAGGAGCAGAGACAGTGAGCTCTCACAAGAGCCTGGGCGTCTGAGAGCAGAAGATCACATCTGAGGTGTAGGTAGGTATGTACATATGTATGAACAGTGAGTGGAGAACAGGGCTGGAAGGGACCAGCAGCAAGCAGAACAGGCTTTCAGTTCTGCTGAACTGGAACTGTGGGGGGAACTGTTAGAGCAAAACATCAACAATGTCATTTTTGATGGCATTTGTTTTCTTCTCCACATTATAGGCATTAACTGTATTACTGAATTTAAGGGGAGGGTAGTATTGGGAGGGGGACTGCAGAATTGTCAGCGTGGCTTCCTTATCTTGATAATTCTCCCTAACTTCACCCTTGGTCAAGAAGAAATCTGAAGAACATGACACTTTGGGAATGTTGTACCAACATGGGAAGGAGACTGAGCTGCTGTTTCCAACACAGGTTATAAAACATGCACACTTCCCCCACCATGTTTTCCATGCCTTTCATTTTAAATCTAGCATACTTTAGGCTCTACCCCATTGTACTCATGCGATTATTTTTTTTTCCCTTCTGTTTTGGCTTTCTTTGGCAGAAACAGAGCCCCCGAATTCATAGGTTATATGCACCAACTGACAAAAAGAAGTAGAAAATTAAAGCATGAAGAATTACTTTGTTCCACAAGTGTAATCAGGAAGTGAAATATTCCCATTCCTTACTTGCTATCTCAGACATTTTATTTATTATCTGATGTTGGTACATAAGCACCACCTTGTTAAAATGACAAGCAATCGGAGGCATTAATGCAATGCGGGATTACTACCTACAAAGAGTATTTCTGTACCTTAATACTCCCAAAGAATGAGGAAAGGCACTTCTGCAGTGGCTTCTTAGCAGTGCTCTGTGTCACTGTGTCACACTGCTCTGTGCTTTGGCTTAATTTGTCATTGCTCCTCTCGACAGTGCAGTATTTCTCAAATTTATGCTCCTCCAGCAGAACAGCTGAGGAAGCAAGGAATTCTGTTCATCTGCACAAGAGCTACCCTGTGGGACCCCAGGAACATGCATGGCTTGCCTCTAATGTCAGAGAAATGCTGAACAGGCTCCCCCACATCCAGAAACTAAATGATACCATATACTCATCATTATTTTGGCACCTCTGGTGTAGCTAAATGGAAGAGGCAACATCAGACTGACAACCTCCAAACCTGTCACAGGACACACCAGCAAAATCCTTAGGAGGAGAGGGATTTCTTATGTTCTCCAACAAGCCCTGAGAATCCCAGATCCAGCAGCGCTGCAGCAGCCAGCCAAGGGGGGGTTTCCTTGCCACCCAGATGCCACCACATCTGGGGTGCATGGTGATCTTCACCTGTGGGCCAGGCAGCTGTTTGGTCTCCAAAAAGCCTTGGCTGTGCTGCCTAACCAAAGCTGCTGGTTTGTGACCAAAACCTAAAAGCAACCTTCTCACCTCTAAGCCTACTGAGCCAGCAAAATCAGGGAGCTGGGTGTCTGCTCAGGTCCCACTTGGGCAGTGCCTTTCCCCATCCTGCTGAAAGCTGTAACAACACTCCTCTGCAACATATTTTACTAGATTCAACCCTTCAAAAATTGAGTACAAAAATTTTCAGCACTTAAAAACCAAAATTATTGTTACTTTTGTCTAGGACAAGACTAATTAAGCTTTATTAGCAAGGTGCAAGACCTGTGCTCAACTGGCTCCTTCAAAAGAAATGCTGCAACCCCCAGCATACTTTCTAGCTCCCTCTTGGCACCACAAGTTTTAAACACTAACATTTACTACCTTTGGTTCTCAGTTCTTGGTCTCCAATAAAACTGATGAAGAGATGTGCAGCTTTCAGATTCGTTTTCTACTGAACTATTCATTAAGTAGGTCATGCTTGGGAGTAACGCATCTGCTGAATATTTTGCTGTCAGAACAAGATGGCCCCAATTACACCTTGAAATTCACCTAATGGATTTAAAGTTAATACACGAGTAGCTAATATAACACACATGCATTGTACTACATCTGGGTTTCTTTGTCATCTGGCAGACCCTCCAGAGCAGGGACAGAGGCAACATCAGCTGGGCTGCAGTTCATGCTTGTGACCAAAACCAGGGGAGGAGACTGAAAGGAAATTCAAAGTTTACCTTTGAGAGATCGGCCATGGCTCTGCTGAAGGACTGAAGTCAGGTAGTGGGGGGACGACGACCTACTGAAAAAGAAATTCAACAGCTCAAAGACAAGCCCTGATTATGCAAATGATTTGTACGAAGTACAGCAGACCAATATTATGATCATAGAAGCCTAAAAACAAAACCAACCCTACTCACCACAGGAAGGCAAGCAATTTCTGCTGCCTTCAGTAGATGGCTTAGCACTGGTTCATATTTTGTGTAGCACTATTTAAGCCATCATTTAAGCATTTGGAAAACACCTCCAAATACACACACTAAGCAAAAATCTTAGTGTGGCAAGAGTCACTGACTTCTACAGATTTTCTATACCTGCCTAAAGGCTGGATTTTAAACAAAGATATGTATTTTTTAGTACATACAACCTACACATGAACAAAACATTAACTCATACAGGGATGCTCAGAGGACAGGTAAGGACCAGTTGTGATCATTTGCTTTTCCAAACAGTGGTGGGCATTTTACAAAACCAAAAAATAATAGGCAAAGACCTGTGGAAGAGCAAAAAACCAAAAACAACAAATCAAAACAACTACTGATTTTAAAGTTGATGCTATCCAGGTTGATTTTTCATAATCAGACCAGCTTTGCACCAGACAAAGTACCCTTAAATCTCTCACAAAATAAAGGGCAAGTTAAAGCTTTCACATGTTTGTGGTTTTTTTCTGCTACACACCCAGCCCTAATTATTCAGTTTATTATAAATATATTAGCGAGCAGTTAGAAGTAACTACAACAAAAATAGCACACACTATTAAAATTGCATGAAATGTAGCAATGTGCATCTTTTATAGGGCTACTGGAACAATCTGAAGCGTGATGACAGAATTTTCAAGCCCAACCTGCAAGAGAAACCAGCCGAATGGGAAAAATGTGCAAAACTAGGGTTCACTGTCTGGTATCTTTTCTTGTAGCAGCCATGGAGTGCAAAGGGAACAGATCCAAAAATAGGTGGGGAAACAAATTAAAAATAAAGGTAAGCAATGCTTTAACCCAAAATGGCTGGCTTTGCAGCCCTCAGATCCATTGTACAAACAGATGCTAAACATCATCATCATCCTTTTGTCTAAACTCAGAGCCTTCAAAAATCATGTCCACATAGAGCTCCCCCAAAGTAAATTAATGCCTGATATTTATTAAGACAAGCCACACATAAGGTATGAGCAAGATGAGGACTGTGGCTGTCCCCAGGGCTGCAATTCGTGTAGCACTAGAACCAGAATGCAGCCAGGAGCTTCACAACGACTTGTTGAACAAGCTATGCAGAAATAAAATGCACCAGGGATGCCAATCATCTATGATAATACAAATTTCAGTGTCATTAGACACAGACTACAGTTTTGGAAAGCTTCTGCTCAAAGCAACAGCTTAAATTTTATTTTAAATTTGTGCTGAATGATAGGCACACTCCCCACAAACACACTGTAAAATAATCATGAACACCAGTCTTCCCACAGGAAAATTCAGAGACTATCACAGCTGAATTTTAGGATCACTCTGAAGATAAATTTGGACAGTATTTCAGCCTCTCTCGAGCTGGGCTTCCTCTCTCTCTACAACAAGGCAGATCCTTGGGGGCCCTTCCCCAAAATTAGGCCAGAATTTAAATCAAATCTAAGCACGGAAGGGAAAAAATAAATCTGTTTTTCTGTGTGTGATGGAAAGTCACATAAATGTTTTTTATTACTGAAGGAAAATAAACCAGCTTTCATTAGGAAGCAGTTTGGTATCTTAATATGTTGTTTCTTATTTTCTTGTACTCATAAATACAAGCACTGCAAAACCCTGCCCGTGTTGAAGTCAGTGGGAATTTTGCCATGTGGCTTCATTAGATCCAGGATTTCCTTGTAATTCTTGGCAAGTGTGACTAGTCCTTCAGAAAAGGAAAAAAAAAGTTACCAAAAACAACAGCTTCAAATTAAAGTCCTGATCTTCCAAGTACTTAAGCATGCAGATGAAATGTCTCCTTCCTCACACCTAATTTTGGTACGTTGCATTTATCCAAGCTAAGTAAACCACACTTAACACAACTTTAACTGCACTGATCTTGGAGACCCTGGAGATTTTAAAAGCTTAACTGGTCAGCCCTAGGCTGAGTCTGTCAATTGTCTGCACCTCTGGCAGGACAGACAACACCCAGAGGTTCTCTCCCACCTGTATTAATCTCTACATTTTAAAGTCTAGCTGTACTAACAGAGAGCATTAAAGCTTTCAAGGACCAAAGCTTCACTTGAGTTGTACCCAAAACCAGAAGTCCATACCCTTACACAGAGACATTAAAGCCTGTAAAAGCATTATCCTCTAGAGCCCAATTACAATCATTTCAATAATCTTTATTCCCATATGTCCTAGGTTACAATGCAAGATGTGCCCACAGTATGTATTCTATGACCATCTTCATGAGCTGTTGAANCTCCAAGCAATACCACCAGTCATCTCATAGTTTCCAATCTGACTATTTCTTAATACTTAAATGTTTCAGGGTTATTTTAGTAATGCTCACAATTCCAACAGAAAGCTGGAAAACAGGATACTTCTGCCTGGCTTGTTCCAGCCCAGGACGGCCCTGGGTTGGAGAAAGACCAGAGACAACTGGTTATATTTTGTGAGTTACAAACCCCACTGGACAAGTCCATGCCACACAAAAATCTTGAGCCCCTGAGGCTTGCACACGGGTGCCAGCTCCCAGGGTCAGAGTCCTGTTGGACCCTGAGAAATGTCTGCTCAGTGTTATCAGTCTTACATCCTGCTCCAGGAATCCCAGTTCCTCCTGTTTGTTAAGGAAACTCCTTGCAGTAAGGTGAAGGCATAGGGCAATGTACAGACACCTTAATTACCTCTTATCTCACCCAAATTCTTTCCTGAACTAGACAAACCAGTCACATGCCTTCCTCAGAACTGAGCTCACCCAGGGTGCTCCTCTTCGTTCTGTCCTCCTGCCTCCACAGGCTGACCCAGCTGCTGCTCCTCTTCCTCTACCCAGGACACACGAGTTTGACTCCAGATTCTCCAAAATCTATTGCCTAATCTTAAACTGAGTTGGTAAGGAAGTCCTGGTTTCAGAAGTCCTGCACACCCCACCTCAGACTACATTTAGGGCAAAGGCTGTCTTTTCCATCCCTGTTGCAAAATGCTTTTAAACAGTCTCAGAGAGAAACAACCCTCTCAGAGCAGCATCTCAGCGCTTCAGACTGTGGAAAAATTGATTGTTTTTGACAAAAGCACAGAATAGATACATTTTACATCCAGACAAGTGACTTACAGGAGAAGACACCCCCCTCCTCCACAGAGCAGCACCAGCCACCACCCTAGAACAGTCCTGATGGACTGTGCTTGAAAGAGGATTTTGCTCCACTTCCCAGGACTGCCTGCCCTCTTAGAGAAACTGGGCTCTCTCTTCTTTTAAACTCTTCCACAATTAATAAGAGACTTGAACACACCCCAGATTTGCTGTCTGGGAAGCCTGAGCTCATTGCATCTCCCCACCTCATCCAGCTGGTCTCATCTAAGGCCCACTCAAATTCTGCTCTTGGGTGGCAGAAGACACAGCACTTCAACACCCTCTGCTACCTGGAGCAACACAACCACATCCTGCTAGGATGAGAACTTTCACCTACCTGGGTGGTGACGCTGGCGGAGTATAAAATGCAAGTGCTGAGGAAAAAGGCTGTTTTTTCAGTGCTTGGACAAGATTAGGTTTATATTTTGGGTCAACACACCACAACGACCCTTTTCCATTCACCTGCAACAAAGAAACACAGCAAATTAGAAAATCCAGGACCAGGCTGGTATGGTCCTTTCTAATTTAGTATCCCCAAGTTGCTGCACAGTGCAATGACTGCATATAGGCACGTACCACTGCACAGCTGATGCACAACATCCACAGGCAGTTCCATCGTGGATAGTCCCAAAGTTGAGAAAATGGTCCTGAGACCCTCATTATACACTATGGAAGCACCCATCTTGCAGGTCAGGATAGTATCTCCAAGACCCCTTCTCTAAAGCCCCATTCCCATTTGTCACCTAAAGGCTATAGACCTTATTTTAACACTCAATAAACACAGCTGTGAGTTTAAGGATCTGTCCAGGCACCAGCAAACTGATCATCAATCTCTTCTTTAACAGGTTTCTAGGTAAGAAACCAAGGCACCTTTCTCTTGGTTTAGATATGGACATATTCTCACTAAACTTTACACCACCCTGGAAAAGGATCTTGCTCAATGCCCAGCCACAAAATGGATTATTCCAAAAAATTAACTTTTTCAAAATATGAAAACCTAATGAATGTATATTTGATGCACCTAACAATGTAAGCACCCCTATGCTAGTCATTCTTGATATTAAATTTGATATATTGAAACTTATGGCAGGATAAAGCAACTCTTGTTTGTCTCAAAGTTTTCTTCATGAATTTATTAAATTAAGAATCTATTTTCTTGAGCCTGCTAGCTCTTGCAACTTAAAGAAGAAAATTAAATAGGAAATTTAAAACTATTCTATAATTACTGACCTGACAGATCAGCTAAAAGCTCTGCACATAGCAGCACCATTTTTTAGGGAAAACAGATGCTAAAGAAATGGAAATGTACATGGCTGAAGGATGGGGCAGCTGTACACCTGAACAGTAAGATCCTTCTAAAGGATTTTTGGGGGCTAAATATCAGAGCAGAAACTCTAGCTTCAGGGAGAAGCTCCTGTGAGCCCACAGCAGTCAGCTGGCCTACTGCCAGAATCACAGGGGGCAATAATACCAATTTATGGATGGATGCTCCACGAATTACTCTAGACTAAAAAGGCCTTACAAAGCATGTAAGTTTGTCATTCTATTTAAGTCACAGGGGTTTTCTGAGAAGAGGAAATACCTTGCTTATCAATTGAGAAGAATCAAGCCAGGGAGCGCCCCAGCTGAGAAAGAGAGGCAGCTGCAATTGTAGCTAAAGCCACTGCCTTTAACAAAGATCTCTGAGCTGCTGCATCTCTCCAAATTATTTTTTTACCTGAATCTTCCTTATACTTACCTTTTCATGCTACAACTGAGCACAGCCTTTAAGATACTTATCAAGAAGCTTACTCTTAATTAATAAAGAGCCATGGTGGCTGGCAGGATGATTTAGCCACCTAGGTACTAACAGGGGGCATCCTCCCAACTGGCTCTATCCATCATCTCAGTGACAGACTTAACACCCTGATCTTTTTCCTGCACCTCTCCCAGACCCCTTTTCCCAGTACCCCAACCATGCCCAACTGGCTTTTTTTTTCCGCCTCCCTTTCATAGTTTGGAGGCTGTTGCCCCCAGGGAACAGCACGAAGTCCCCTGATCAGCAAACCACTTCTCTACACTGTTTATCTGCTACTTTAGGTGAGCACTTTCGCTGCATGCTTCATTCAGTTCAGCTGCTGGGGGTTAGTTTCCCTCTTTGATCTTCCCAGCATGGCACTCCTCCGGTTTGCTGCCCTGACAACACCACACAAGGATTTTGGGTAGGTATTGCAACAGCAAGCTGAAATGGGGTACACTCTGAAGCCATCCAGATACTGACAGATCAACAACAGGCAGTAACAGGGTAACAGGCAGTAAACAGGGTGACTTCTTCTTTGGGTCATGTGTAATGTGAAACCACACTTCCACCCACCTTTGGAGATACTAAAAGTAGACACTGAGCTGAAGAGATGATGGGGCTACTCCTGTGCTTTGCTTGCACCCTCTGCTTAGCAAAGACAGGGGCAGAAGTCCAGCCCAGGTCTGAAATCAAGTGTCACTTGTTAGGGGAATGCCTGCCACAGCTGGAGCTGGAAATGCCACAGAACCAATATCCAGTTTCAAAAAAGCCAGAACAGACTGTGCCGTTTCTCCTAGCAAGGACTAATTCAGGACACTCTAAAATGCTAAACTGCCTTTGGAGGTTAGTATTTCACTTCAACAGTGAGGCAAGTGTTGGAATGAAACGTAGGTGTAACTTCTACTTAAGATTTAGAGAAAAATCCCTCCAGAGTCAGTGAAAAGAGGCCACCAGGCTCTTCTTACTCTGCAACTCAAAACAGGGGCAACCATATAGTTCCGAGATTAGTTTTTTGTCTATCACCTTTTCTGCATTTTTCTAATGTTTCTAATTTGACTTGCAGGATTGTATCTAGGCAAAAATAAAGAAAGGAAAATAATTCCTGCGTTTAGAAGCATTGGAGCTATTTTGTAAAGACACTAAGTTTCCAGCCCCCAGTGTTTCAGGGGTGGATTACAGACGTGGGTTGGAAATGAAATGCCTCCCATGATCCAGCCTTATCATTTACCACCATCCCACCACAGCCCTCCACCAGTGAGCAAAGCCCAAGGAGCAACCAAAGCAGAGCAGCTCAGCTGGTACTGGTGGCTCAGGCTCACTGCAGGCACATGCGCCTGTGCTGCAGAGCTGTCCATCAGCTTCACACCTGGGCAGCAGTCCTGGCTCCATCAGGTATGGACAGTGCTCACCAGCTGCATCCACCTGAGCAAGGTGAACCACTGGAAAATACTGTCTGTGTGGAAGGAGGTATAAAATGCATTCACCAAAAGGTTTACCACATAAAAGGCGTTTCTCTCCTATCTTCACAGGCTTATGGATGGGACCTGCCAAGCCCTTTGCCCAAATGCTTGAAAAGCTACACAGATTATCACCATCTCTTGACAAAAAAAATCCCAACCACAAACAAACACCTAAACCACATATTTACCAAGAAAAGGACGTTTGTTGAAGATATTCAAGCCATGTAACCTCCAGCCTCTGGAGGAAACATCCTTGCAAGCAGGGGCGTGCCAAATTAATGTTTGATATGGATGCTGATCCTTCCTCCTCACACCTCTTCTCCTCAGCATCAATAAATGAATAATCCCCAATGCCATAATAAAAACAAGTCTAAGCAAAGAGCAGGGAGACTCTTAATAGCTTTCAGCCCCAAATCCCTTTTCACTTGAGGTCCTCCTGTGCTGTGGAGCAGATGCTGCTCCCTCAAAAAAACCAACATCAAAGTGTAGGCGCCTCTCTTCCAAACCCCAAAGCAGCACGACAGTGCTTAATATGCAAAGAGAATTAGCTGTATCTTCTGAGGATCACTGACTCACAATCACACCTCCACACCTTCAGGGGCACCAGCGCCACAGCGGGAACACTGGAAGGCAAGCAGGTGTTCCTGGGACTGCTCCAGCACCATCCCCTTGCTGTTCATCACCACCATTACCAGAGACTCACTGGAAATCTCATCTGCCTGGCTGACTGCAGATATGTTCTCAACTGCAGCTCTAGAAGAAAGAGTATTTCAGCTCATGGGTCTGTCACCCAGGGTAAACCTTGACACACTACTTAGATATAGCAGCAGTGTGCTATGTGCACACAGAGCAGGCAACGGTATTTTAGCATAGTGATGATGTCCATACATCCTGATCCCATGGCACGAGAAGTTCCTCCCCTTGACTGCAATACTGGTTCATGAGGCATCTCAAGGCACTTACTTTCTTTTCAGCACCACTCATTTAAAAAAACCACAACATATAATTTTTTCCAGTGGTCCAAGCACAGACAGTCTCTTCCCAGTCTCTGCTGGATGCTGTCCTAGACCCCTGAACCCTTGCAGCCTGCAGGTTTGCAGCTGGCTGATGCAAATATACACACAGAACAATCAGCCACAGCTATGATCATCCAGAGCACCATCTGCAACATGATAGGGGCACAGCCTGGTGGAAGGAGCTCTGCAGAATAAGGGAGCTGGTCCTGAGGGGTCACCTGTTCATGCCTTGGATGTTCTGCTCAGACATGCTCCAGCAGGGCTTTGTGGACAATGCCCAGAGCCATCAGGGCACAGTAAGCATGCTTCTGCAGCAACCCTTCCAGGTCAGCACCAGCCAAAATGAGTCCAGTGCAAGTATCCTGAAACTGCCCTGCAGTGCCAGCTCAGGGGGTAAGTGTGGAAAAATCAGCTTTCCTTCAACATGCACTTCCAATCCAGAACAAAATATCAGCATTATGGGAAAGATGAGGATGGACTCTTCCTTCTTTTACTGCCTGACCTCAAAGAGATGATTTCACAATGGAGAGCAATAGCCAGGGAGGGGTCAGAGAGCAGAGTCTGCCCTGAGATGCAGGGGCTCAGACATTTAGACTCTTCCCACACAAGAGCTCAGATTCATTTGAAAGGCTTTAAAACCCTTCATACCCTGATGTTACCAAATAAACCAGGCTCCTCTAATTCAACATGCCATGGACCTTTCTGCTTCCACAGGCACTTGGCATAGAAGAAAGCTGATTGTGTGATCCCTTTGAAGTAGAAAATGCCATTAACATAGAAAAAAAGGAAAAAATAGAAAATTATCTTGCCCTTCCAGGGAAGCACCCAGAGGTATGGCTAGCACATGGTTACATGCAACAGGATCAGCAAAATGAGCTACTGAGCATCTGCTCCTTGCTCCAAGAAGTGACACCTGAGGAGCTCATCCAAAGGGGTCTGCAGCATTTCCATCACCTGCCAGATCAACCCCCATGGGGCCCAGGCATGCTGCTGTGTGCCACAGACTTCTTTTGCAGGAAGAATTTGGACCAGTATCCTCATCTGGTCCTTTTCTAAGCAGGGTAGAGGGTAAAGACTGAACTGCTGTTTGTTGGAAATGAGGAAGCTTCAGCAAAGTTTCAGGAGGGGCTTTTTTGGGGTGGGTTTTTTTTGTAAGCGCAGTTTCTGTTCTTTAGAATTACAGAGCTGTGCAGTTTCTGGAGCCCTGGGAAACCACTGACAGAGCACATCAGCATCACCTTGCTGGCAGCAGTGGGAGATACTCTGCATTTTGCTCTTCCTACTAGAGACCTCACATCGAGCAGCAAGCCATCCTCTGAGCCCAGCAATAGTCATGGAGATGCCAGGGTAAGCAGGGGACCAGGCAGTGTCAAGCTCCTGTCACCCAAATGCCAAGACAACAGGTTTGACTGGTATCTCCTAACCCACAAGGCTGGAAAACATCAGAGCATTTAAGGGCAGATCCACAAACAGAAGGAACTCAAACCAGTTTAGATTTCCCTTTCCTGCCCTAATTTTTCTGAAACTCCAGTCACCCTCCTTGGACAGAGCCACTCAGGTCATTAACAGCACTTTTGTCACCTACAGCAGCGTGTGGTCCCTGCTCAGATCCAGTCCTCCACAGGGAAAACCCAGTTGAGCAACTCAGTTACCCCATTAGAGCACCTTGAACCACGTTAAGAGCCCATCCTAACACTCAACAGAATTCAGCAATGGGGTGGTTAATGGACTTGCCACATTGCAATAAAAAGTCACTCTTTTTTCAGAGCAAAGCTGCTGCTTGTGAAAACAACACCCTAACAATTTAATGCAAAAGCAGGAATATTGAGAAGCAGTGGTGTTCAGTCCTATCACTACAAGGCACTCCTCCCCAGTGCCCACTCAGCTCCAGGACCCCTCTCTACAGTGAGAGGCTGTCAAGCACTCCAAGCATTGCAGGCATTTCTGATAACAAGCCTGCTACCACCGAGTCTGACCTCCAAGCACAAGACTTGTTTGTTGACTTTCAGTATGTGGTTTCTTAGTTTATTTAAGTCAGAGCCAGCTCTTAGAGGAACAACATGGGGAATGAGAGAGGGAGGAAGAAAGTCACTAGTAAAACCATATAAATCAGAAGAAGAAAGAACTTGTACAGAAAAGAGTATCCTTGACTTTAAGAAGTGTGTCTACACCACACAGAGATGCACGTCTTATAACATGGTAAAGCATTACAATCCATTACATGCAGGATTTAATATGGTTACTGGAAAGCTAGAGCTGTGCTAAGTGTAACAGGAGATCACAAGTGGAAGAGTCAATTTAATATTTGAGAAAGCTGTTGGACTCAGGAACACTCAGCCACATATATCCAGTGTGCCCACAAGCAAGGGCACCTTGCAGGAGACCACACCTGCACCCAGAGTGGCAACACCCATGCTAGCCAAAGAGGGAAGCTGGTTGGCACCCCATAATCTCCTCTGCTTGCCAGTGCCATTGTAGCCATGGCCATGCTGGAAAAGCAGGGAAGGAGGAACATACCCCAGAATTTCAGCACTGGAAAATAGAGAAAGTTTAAGAGGCTTCATCAAGAAGAAATCTTAGGAGAGTTATCTGAAATTTCAGGCTGGCTATTGCAGGCTAACAAAATTATAAGTAAATGGAAACAAGAGTCTTTGCAGTTGCATGTGTGCCAGATTTAAAAAGGATGCACCACAGCTGGGTGTACCCAGGTCAACAGTAAATAACAAAACCCAGTGACTTTTGTCATCCTGTGATTTCACAGAAGCAGCATTTTCAAACCACCTCCACCTGCAAATAAAGTGTTAAGAGGACACAGTGGGGTGAAAACAACCCACACAAAACGTGCTTAAGAACAGTAGAACTGTCTCCATTTCTCCCTGAATTTCAAACTTGTTCCACTTCCCTCCTACCAGGTCTCACCTTGCCATGGCTTTTCTCCACCTTTCGGAAACACTTGTTCAAGGAGAGGTTGTGTCGGACCGAGTTCTTCCAGCCGGTGGGAGCTGTGGCGAAGTAGGGGAAGCGGTCCAGGATCCAGCTGTAGATTTCTTTGACTGGCAAGCTCTTGTTGGGGGACTGCTCAATCGCCATGTAAATGAGAAGGCTGAAAGAGTAAGGGGGTTTGGAAGTGGAGGATTTTTTCTCAGGGTTCTGGTAGCAGGATGGCGAGAAGGATGGCACGCTGTCACCCTCAATGTCGTACAAGGGGCTAACAATTGGAAGGCCCTCGCTGCCGAGGCTGAAGTTTGTTAGCAGGTTAGTACTTTCGTGCAGCCAGTTCAAATTTGTGAGCTCATCATCTGCTGAATCTCTGTCCACCACGGTGGCCTTTGGCTTGCCAGTGTCACCCGCGTCGGGCAGGCTGCCCATCCCATGGCACTGCCGAAGTCCCGCAGCTTTTTCTGCTCCAGGCGTTTCAGCTTTCTTATCCGGAGTCATTCCAGTGACTGGACCCATTTAGCTTGATTGGTCTGCAACAAAGGAGAAATGGTCAGAAATCACTGCAAACTACCACAGTCCCATCCAGCAGGAGCTCACCAAACCCAAGTGCGGGGCTGCACCATCCCCATATCCTGTGCACAAACACTGCAGCCACTGGTGAGAGCCAGGGTCCAACAGGAACCTCCCAGTAAACTCATGAGCACATGGTAACTCCCCTTGGTTTATAAGCAGAGCTTATGGGAAGCACTTGGAAACTGCTACATCCATCTAGAAACACCAATTCAGACACAGAAATAATAACTATTTTCATGTCAACACCTGAAACCTGGAAAAAACCTTAACAGGTAGGATCTAATCCATTGAGCTCTCATATTAACTCTTAAATTACTCATTATATTGTAAACTGACCCTGTGTAGTTTGCCTTCAGACACCAAAGAGTGAAAAAGGATTGCAAAACTTAAATCGGCATAAAGTATATTTGTGGTCTCAGTGCAAATGAAATCTTTATAACCCCCTACAAGTCACAGTCATTCCCAAGTGCTGCTGCCTGTTTCTACCAGGGGAAGATCTGGCCAGCATACCTGTTCATCACCTGGGTCCCACAGAGCTGCCTAGGTCCAAAAGACCTTTTTCCTCTCCTGCAAGGGCTTGCTGCCCTACCCTGGGCTTCTCTGTAGAGCAGAGGGTGCTGGGACCAGTTCTCAACAGGAAGGGACCAACCACTGGGATGGCAGCTCAGACCTGCAGGAACAATGGCTGACCACCTAGATAAAAAACCCCAAAATCACAAAACACTAAAACCCTAATCATAACATTATTATCTATAGAACACTGCCACTCAATGCATGGCCTAATAGGCTACCCATGCTTTAGAGGCATTACACCAACAGAAACCACCTTGCTTGTAGAGTTTTAAAAGGGGTCTTCTACCAAACTATGTTACAGTTTTTTCCTGCTGATGTGAGCACTGTACAGATGTAGGGGGTGTGCACGTACACACACATGCACACTATAGACATGAGACACTCCAACTACGGAGTGCAGCTCATAGTTGTGAATAGCACAGAGAAAAACTGAGGTTCATATTAGCTATAAAAGGATCCAACAAAACAACCAAAGAAAAACCCAAACCCCAATCCAATTCCCTGTCCCTGTACACACTATCATTCTGGTTTCATGCTCCAGCTCCCAGTGCCAGAGCTCCAGATGAGGACAGTTTCCATATTACATCTCACCAGACAGCTCTACGCAGTTACTGGATGTTTTCTCACACCAGTTTGCTGTAAACATTTGTCTCCTTGCACTTGCATCTTCTCCTACCAAGTGTCCACTGCCTGGCTGTGCCACCCCCAGCTCTACCCTGGCAGCCTCACCGTGTCCCTGGCAGTACACTGCCCAGTCTCCTGATTTTGGAGAACCCCCCTTCTCCAAAATACGTGTAATGAAGGAGTGACATGGTGACACAGAAAAGCAACAGGATAATCCATTTTATGCTTCCCAGTCCCACCAGCTCCTGCCTGGTGCCAGGCAGTCATGAGGTGCAGAATTTGTGCCTCCCCCAGGAAACAAACCATGTTTCTCACCAGCAATTTTGTTCCTCTCTTCGTCTGCTCATATGCTCTTGCACCAGCTATTGCAAAGCTGTGTTGACAATAGCACCTGCAATTTACGCATACCAGTAGCAGTGCTGGAAAACATCCACTAATTCTTTGTTTTCTGTTTCTTATTTCTATTAAGTGCAGGGACGAGTATAATTAACTACCAGCTCAGTCAATATTAAAAAAAGAAAAAAACTGAAGCAAAGTGAGCTGCTCAAATAGCTGGTCAAAAATAGCTTTGCTCTCCCTACAATTTACTTCTCCCCCAAGGCACCAGAGCAGATTTATATTGGCAGTCAGTGATGGCTGGCTTTAAACACAGCCATATATACATATGCTCATGTCACTTCTTCAATCCTTTCTTAAATTTAAAAAAAAAAACAAAAAACAAACAAACAAAAAAAAAAACAACAACAACAAAAGAGCTAGTGATAAAATTCATACAGTGAGACAAACCCCAATCTGCTGCAAGGCGAGCTGCTCTGTTCTCTTTATAATGATTAACTTTGCCCCCTTGTTCAGCACGTCTTTAGGCAGCTACACAGGAGCTTACACTTCACAGACGTGTTTTGGTAATTTTAGCTCCCAGTTCAGGTTGCACGAAATCTCCCTTTAAAAATCTTCCATCAGCATGGCAGATCAAGAACATGCACATGCTGACACACACATGCAAATCTGATGTCACTGTACCCATTTCTTAGGAGAAAGGGGGCAATAAAGTCTCTTTCCAACACAAAAATGGCCTGGGCACGCTAAGTCTTCTCAAAAATATAAGGGAAAAAAATAACAACTTATTAAGCTGGCACTTATAATCAGGTAGACTTTGTGGTGTCAATGCACTTGTTTGCATGCTATGATGTTTTAGCAGAGAATCATTAGCATATTTAATGCCCTACATGAAAATAAAAATAATTTGCAGGTAACATATTTACAGTAAATAATATAGGTTAGTGTCACGTTTCTCTTAGTAGATGCATTACAAAAATCGACATCTCATTACCTTCTTATCCTAGTTCACCACCTCACACACCTTCTACGTGAACATATCAGAAATTAATTTTTTTTTTCTAGAAAGGTATAAAGACCATATTAGACTATTATCAACTAATAAATAAGAAAAAATCACAGGAGCAACACCAGTGCCCCTGGAGCATATCTGAAGGCACACAAATGGTCAGCTCGTGTGCTCTCCAGAACCCCTTTTCATTCACACAGACCCTTAACAACATCCAAAATCCACAATTTTTTTCTCCATGTGTGCTCTTATTGCCTATAAGCAGACATGACTGTGAGAACACAGCTTCCAAGCTGTCATTTTCAAGATTACCACTTCCAATATTTGGGGTTTAATGTTTTACATAAGGGTCATAGGATTCGCCACAGCCATCTTTGCTGTAAGCTGGCAGGGTTTTGTGCTCAGGCATGACCCAGCAGAAGAACCACAGTAAAAGCAAGGAGAGCAGAGTGTGAGAAGGAAAGAGCACAGAAGCAGCTCTTCAGTGCAGATGTTTTGATAATTCCCATGGGGACAGCCCCAGCCCTGTAAGCAGAGGCAGAAGTTAACCTCCAGCCAGGCAAATGCAAAAGTAATATGCTTTAAGCACACCTCTGAAAAATACGGAAGAGTCTGTGCTCTGCCCATGTGCTTTACCCTACCACAATGAGTACAGTGTGACACTGCACGCTGCTGTTCACTGGTATTAACATTTCCAACTGGAAACAGAGCCTCATGCATCCAAATCCTAAGGAACTCGAGGATCTATCTCCTGTTAGTAACTTCAAAAGAAAGGCCAACCAAAGCATTTACCCCTCAAAGTATCACAATGGAGGTGCACATCATTTTGCACTGTAATTACAGACAGAGGACTATGATTCCAGGGTAAGAAGATTAAAAGGTTGCCAAGTCAACTGAGGCTGCTCCAATAAAAGTTAGGATGCATCAGGAAAGAGGTGAGAGAGACAACCTTCTTCCAGCAGTCTGATTTTTGGCATCACATAAAAGCCAAGAGCAGACCTTCCTGCTAATCCATGCCAGTCCCGCACCCAAATCCCAGTGAAGACCTGCTCTTCCAGAGCACTCACAAACCCAAGCAGCAGAGTCCAGGTCCGAAGGTTCTGATTGAGGCTGCAGGTGTGTATCAAGGCAGCAGGCAGCTCCAGCGAAGCACAAACACATCAGAGGAGACTCAATGCCTCAAGACAAGGCAATATTTTTTGCAACCTTCTCTCAAACTCACTGGAGAGCTAAGTTTGGGAAAAGTTATGAGCACTGAAAGATCCTCAGCCTAGCAGAGCCACATCTGGGTTAAACCAGGTTTGCGTGCCCCCCACAAACACCCCCAAGTATGACTGAATTTTGATGGAAGACCTTGAGCACTGCTACGTTCTGCCACAGGAGCAAATGCTTTGATGTGTGAGCATTTAATGAAGACAAAAGTTGCTTTAATAAAGGCCAACCATTTAATGAAACTGGAAGTCCACTTGAGCATATCCTCAAGCAAGCAGGGAAGCATGTTTATTTTGCAGCAGCCCTTCTTGGAGGAAGTCTCAGCTCCGGCAGAATCCAGGCATAAAGGACAAAACTGCCAACAACCCACCAAAGGTGACCTACTCCAAACTCAGCAGCATTGCAGGTCTAAGTGTACAGGTATCATTTCAGTGGCCACCGTGTTTGGACTCACTGAACTGGCAAGAAAAAATTCAGCCTTTTAGTCAGAAGATGCCACAGCCTTGTCCATGCTAAGTTAGCATGAGAACAGAGCTGCTCTTGCTGCTTGATCCTTCTTTACAGTGGCATCAGATGAAAGGTGCCCTTTTGGCACCTGCACAGCATCAAGTGCCCCAGGTTAGGACAACCTTCTCCACAACAAAATGCACCTTTCTATTTCTGCAGGACCAGCCAAGCAACTAGGTCACCTCTGCTAATAGTGGGAAGACCTGGAGCCTGCCGACAGCGCAGTGATTTCCCTACAGGTTTAAAAAAAAAACCAAAAAACCACGAATCTTACCATGCATTGCCCAAGTCTGAGGAGTCAAACACAATTTTAATCCAGGAAGAAAGATTTTCAGCCATATCACACTTAATGAGAGCAGCTCTGCACCCACTCCTCCCATAACAAGCTCAGAGTGCACAGTCCTAGTTAAGGAGCAAGGCAGTTATGCTTTACACACAACTTTTGTCCTGACACAAACAGGCTCTGTAAGAGTATTTAAGACAATTGGTACGTGCTTTCGCATGTAAACAACTACAGCAAGAGCAAACTCCTCTATTGATTTTTCATATTCCCTCGCATCTATGAGAAGCGTAAGGGTTTGTCCGGACCTAAACACATCAATATGTGTTGTCAAAACAGCCCAAGAACTAGACAAATAAACAACTGTCACTGCTCACCTACCTAAACTGTGGATTAACTTCCAAGTCATTGTGCACATAGCACAGGACCAGCTACAAGTCTTTGCATGTTGGAGGGAAGAGAAAAAATAAAAAAATCCTGGCACAGCTAATGCAAACCCATCAATAAAAAGCACCCATCTGCCTGACCAGGAGTATTAAAAGGCTGACACCAAACCCTACTAATTGCCCCCTACTAATTCAGCCTTTCCCCCCACTCACCTGCTTTGTCTCAGGCTGCCCATGCCCTGCACACCCCACACCCCTACTCGAGGTCAGCTGTGACCCTTCCCCCCAGCCCTGAGAAAGGCCTATATTTGATTATTAACATTATATGATGTCACGTATCCAAGACAACTAAAGGCATTACAGTCTTCTGAGGATAAAACCACCTCTGAGCCACAGATTTCAGCAAGCTGGGACCCAGTGTCTGTGGAAGAGATGAACCCCTGGGTGACAAAGGACAACCCGAGATGCGCCCAGGGGCAGCACCTACAGCAGGCAGAGCTCTTCCTGCTCCTCCTGGTTTGCAAAGCAGAGGAAAAATTAAAACAATGGGTTTAAAAAAACATCAAAAAGGCACTTTACCTTCTCAAACCCAGCCTGAAAATAAAACCAACCAAAGGACTGGACAAGCTGTAAGCTCAGGGGCTTCATTTGAACCTTGGCATTGGTGGGCTCCAAGGGGAAGAGAGGTTTTCCAGGGATTTGCGGAAATACTTCCAGGCCTCTCTCATGTCAATGTTCTCCCACACCCTGTGATATAATTAAAGGCAGGGTGGGGAAAAAAAGTAATGAAAACCAATTCAAAGGCCCAATATTAAGAAAAGTTAAGAAATCCTGCAATAGAGAAGGGATAAAACAAACCCTTATAATAGCCCAGAAAAGGGCAGGGAGCAAGAGGAAGATTTCATGTAACTTTTTTCATAAAAGCTTCCCTTTTTTTTTGTTAAGTACACACATATACATACGCATAAGTGGGTTTGTGTTTGAAACAAATACCTGAAAGGAAAATGATATGTGACCTTAGACATGCCCTGACCCCAATCCCTGTACATGGCCCAGACATTTATTCCGCTGCTGCCTTCAGAGACTTAGCAAACGTGAAGCTTTTCCAAAGGCTGCAGTCACTGTTGGACCTGATTCCCTGTGCCTCATATTTAAAACATACACATAAAAGCAGTTTAACAGAGAAACTGGGATATGAAAATAATAATGAAAAAAACCCCAAAAAACCAGTGAAATCTAAACTATTAAGAAAAATCTTTGGTGAGACACAAAAAGGGGAGGGAAATAAGTGCTTTCAAGAAAAATACTTTACAGCCAAAAGCTTTTCAAGAGATGCTTATGGGTTGTTTTCCTTAAATTCAATACTGTGCTTGCCAAGTGGACTAAAATGCAAAAAAAAATGTAAACCACTGATATGTTCACAAGTAAGCCATATGAGCAAGTGACTTGCAAAATAATTCTGATGCTAATTCCCTTTCCAGGGTAACCCTTATGTGTGTTTCTCTACCATCCTCTGGAAACATAGAAGTGAACATAGCTACATTTCACCTGGTGTGAGCACCAATTTACCAACGCTAGAAAACAAAGCTATCTCTTCCATACAGCTTTTCTGCCTCCGTCAGCCTTAGAAGTACCAAAATTCCTGATTTCCAGTGGAAAACCAACAACTTGACACTTCACCCCAAGTGATCCTTCTGCAAGATTTAACTGGGAAGTACCATTGGAGCTGTATCACAAAACCACATCACCGGTACAACTTTGTTACTGCAAAGCCATCCCCACTTGCTGCTTCCCAGCTCCTGCTCCTAAAGTGCAAGTTTTCCTCCAGAGCCCAGGGAAGGCAAAGCAATGCTCTTTGCTGTGCTGACCTCCCTGGCCAACTTGCTTTTAATTTTATTCCACCAGTGTTGAGCTTGGCTTTCTGTTTAAACAAACAAACAAACAAACCTTCTGACTTTTGACAACTCGACATCCCTAAATGAAACCAAACTGGCTGATAACCGGTCTCCGGATGATCCTCACAGACCAGAGGATGAGGGATGAGTGGCTGCTACTTAGCAGCAAGCTTCCCAGCTCCCCTCCTTCAGCTCTACTTCAGAAAACTTTTCCAGGTGCTGAGCTCTCTTCATATCCAGGACTTTAGGCAACCATGTACTTGCTCCAAATCTAAGCACAAAACCCAGGGACACTATTGAAAAGAAAGCAAGCACAGGACCACACTTATACTGGGAAACTAAAAGTAGTGACAAGCTGCAAGACAGGAATTCACTGAAAACAACCTGAGAGAAGACACGAAGACTGAGTGTGCAGAAGAGTAGAGCTGGGTGATGATGCCTGCAGTAATCAATTTAATGGAGGCCCTAAGATTCTCTAGCCCTTGAGGAAAAAGTAGGGAGCGCTAAGTTGAGTCTGAACATAGTGCGAAAAAATTTTGAATGCACTCAGCAAAAAAAAAAAAGTCAAAATCCACATTACTGAATTTCAGTATAAGTATTCCTATCTGCACAAATTACAGGCTTCTCTTAAAATGGTCCTGGTGCCCTGAGCAACCACTCAATAAAATGGGTATTCCTGCACCAAACACAGCTACCATGCTTCCCAGGTGCTTCCCCATGCTTCCCAGACCACAAAGGACAGCAGCGAGCACTCTGCAGCACCCTCCCAACCTGGAGTGACCCAACCCTCGTGCTTCCACAGCCATAATGTTTTACAGGGAGCAGGCAGAGTATCAGGGGTCATAAAGATGCTGGCTGGCATCAGGCAGTACTTCTTCCATTGCATGTAATTTACTACCCAAGCACGGCAAGCTGTCTCTTCTTGTTGACCTAAATTGTATTTTGGAAGCACCACGGAACATCACTGTATGCTTTTACCCAGCATGGTGAGAGGATAAGATGGAGAGCTCGCCATCACCCAGCATGATCACCAAATCAGCAGGTGTAACGCGACAGGGAACAAACACACACCTATCAGTCATAAAGATCCAGCCAGGAAAAAAGTGAAGCAGCATCTCAAGGATTTCTCAGGTCCTCTCTGCAAGACAAGGCAGCCACTGGATCTGGACAGAGACGCCCCACATGCAGCCACAGGGAGCCTCCCCATGTGGACAGGGTTTGCAAGCGAGCACTTGTCCAGAGCAGAGCCGGGCGCTGCTGTGAGTCACCGGAGCCGCCACAGCAGCGACCTACGTAGGAAGTTGCCCAACATCATTTCAGTTGTGGAGAAGCAACACACACACACACTGGGATGAGGCACTCGCTGCCTCCATCTACTTCCCTCAGGAAAAGTTACCATCAGTGCAGTGACAGCCTATAGATGAGCTTACACAAAAACCAGGAGGGCAGGAACTGCAAATGCTCAAGGAGTCAATAACCCAGAAGCTGCACCTCTTGCTAAAAAGTAGTGAGCATTCATTAAGCATTCATTAAGACCGCTGACAGCCTTTTAAGTACGGGGACTAGAGGCTGCTTTTCATCCATCTGCAGGCAGGCAAGGAAAGCTGTGTTTCACGCAGCTTGTTTTGCACCACAGCAGTGCAGTAAGACTATCCCAAAGCAGGGAACAGCATCAGGAGATGCATGGCAGTGGTGGCTGCGGGCACACTATCACTCCTCCCAACGCCCATCCTTTCTGCCACCTCACTGGCTATAATCCCTCTGTGCAGCTCTTTCTGATAAGATATCACAAACCTGCACATGGAAGAAGTCTTCTGTGTGCCTGGGGTACTTCCTCTCATAAATACCATCTCCTTTTAACCCCAACAATGGGTAGGCAAGGAGAGATGCAGGGCAGGAAGGTGGAATTATAACCCCAATGAAACGAACATGAAACTTCTGGTGCTGTTACAGAAACCAACAGCTCTGCTGGAGAACTGCATTGCTTTCTCACCAGTTTAAACTATATCCATGTACAGCATCTTCGGGTGCCAAACTATCTCATTCATCAGGAAAGTTTGCTTTTGCTCAACATGTCAGTCTATTTCAAGTCTACTGCACTGAGGGGAACAGAGCCTGTAGTTAATACAGATGGCAAAAATCAGCCTGACATGACCCTAAGCCTCTGTCTTCCTTCCAAGGCACTGCACTCACTCGCCAGGCAGTACTTCTCATTCACCAGGACCATTACACACACCTCTATCTGCTCCATTACTTACTGGACTGGCACATCCTAACACAGAGTTGCTGGCAATGCTGGTGCCTTCAATCCCGAGCTCTCTAGAGGACACTGAAAGGCTCCCCAAGCAGAAATTCTGTGGGAGCTGGATCTGTTGAGGCAGCACGCTCCTTGGTTGGTGCCCCTTTTAGACAAAAAATATCTTATTTCTCGGCTGATAAATCCCTGAGGAAGCCCTTCAGCACAGCCCCAGCAGCAGCACCCAAAGCAGGTCACAACTTCATCCTCTGGTCTAGACACTGCCAGCAAAGACATCAACAAATTTTATTCCAGGAAGGTCCCTGAGAGTGTTCAGGGCCACATGCCTGGATTGATACAGGGCCAGTGCTCCAGCTCCCTTCAGGAGCTGCAGGGCAGCCAACACAGCATCTCCACCACAGTCTGCAAGTGTAAACACTGTGTACCGCAGCACTGTTCAGTGTGCAGGCACATAACAAAAAAGAAATACTAAAAGCACAGAAAAGTCCTATATGTATTTCAGGCAACTCAAACACACAAAATGACAATCACCACCTCCTATTTCTACAAAAGTTAAGTGGCACAGCTGGACACAAGTGAGCCCCCAGCAGAAGCTGATCCACTGCAGCAGCGCGCGGCTGAGCTCAGAGATAACACACCCAGGTACCCGGCTAAGTTCATCAGCTCAAGCCCCTGTGCTGCACTAACTGCTACTACAGAGCTTGCAGTTCAGACTCAACTACCTTCTGCAGAGCTTGGGAAATGTGAGTTGGCACCTGCCAAGAAAAAAAACCAAACCCAGCAACCTTCAAATTAGTTCAAGTTTCCTGACATAAGATAATGCCAGCTGAATTTTTCTTGCAGAGATGGGAGAATCACACCAGACTTTAAGGAGGGGGAAAAAGACCCCAATCCAAGAAACACAACAGAAGTTAAATGATTCATATGTCAATATATCACAACCCAACTATTACTAAATCTGTCTAAATGTAAGCTCACCAATAACAAGATTTGGAGAGTGTATGTGTGCATATATACACATGGTAAATTATATATAAAGTTATCTTGATTTCATAGATTAGGAATAAGCTAATCAAATTGCTTTCTCAGCATTTAAGTCCATCATAATTCAGCATATGCAACTCCACATTTAGCGCACAGCATCCATGCACAGGCAGGCACCACGGCGGGAACATGAATTTACTGGGTCCTCTTCAAGGTTTATTTTATTTCTTTGTTCCTTTTCTCTTTGTTTGGGCCTTGTCATAATCCAAACCCTTACCAACAAAAGCCAGTTTCTGCTCCCACGGAACGTGAGCACCCAGCACGCCGGTGTGTCCAAGCAGGAGTAAGGCAGAAAGGCAGTGGGATGCTGCTCCGCTGCCGCCACCAACTCATCGCCCAACTCCACCAAAAAATCCCGGAAAGGATGGAAAACTCCGAAGGGCCATGTGCAGATCCCAGACTGACCTCGAGCACTTCGCCAGCCGTTTCCCGGATTTTACCGCAAAACGCGGGAACCCCGGAGCGCCTCTTCCACGTTGCCCCCACCTCTGCAAGCCACAGGCGCTCTGCACATCCCTGGGCGCTTCCCGCCGGTTCGGGGACAGCGGGACGCGGCGAACAACGCAGAACGCGTCTTTATTTCACCAAAGGAAGCGCCTGAATTTGATGGGGGTGACCCGGAGGCGAGGACACGTCGGGGCCGCGCTCCCAGGTCCCAGCGCCGGGCCGGCCGCGTTTTCCATCATCCCAGCTTGGTACCACGCAAGAAGCGCGGGCTTGCCCTGCCGGGGGAGCGGGTGAGGGGGGGGTCACCCGCGTAAACCCCGCGGGCGGAAGCTCCCGCCGGGAGGAGGAGCTGCGTGTGCACGGCCCCGCGGGGAGGGGGTGCGCGGGGACCCCCCCTTCCCACGCATCGCCACCGAGAGCGGCTGGAGGGGAAACGCCGCCTCCGCGCCTTGTCCCCACGCGGGGAACGAGGGGACAGCGGCCACACCGCCCCCTCCCCCCGGCACCAGCGGGACCCGCCGCCACGCTCCCCGCGCCTTCCCCCTTCCCCCACGGAACCCTCGCGGAGCGTCGGAAACAAAAAAAACTCACCCCCCAAACCCACGCAAAAGCCGAAAGCTAAACCAAAACAAGGCGCGGGAGCAGCCCGAGCCGGCGTGGGGGCGACGGGCGCGGGCGGCACTCACCGCGGTCATGAAGCCGCGCGGCCGGCGGCGGACACAATATGGCAGCGGGGGATGTGTCAGGGAGCAGCTGCTCCCTGCGCAGCGGCGGCGGCACCGCCCTCCCGCTCCCCATGGCAACCGCGCGCAGGCACGGCCCCCGCCGCCGCCTCCTTCCCGGCCGCCTTCCCTCGCTCCCGCCCCGGCACCGCCTCTGGCACCGCCGCGCCCGCCGCGGCCGGCCGGCTGTCAGCGGTTCCTGGCTCCGCGTCCCGCCCCGGGCATCCGCACCGCCTCGGAAAAGTTCCTCTTTCTCTCCCAAAAATACCACACTTTCTAAATTTTAAAAATTTTAAGATAGAAATGCATAAACCCTCCTTTTAGTTTCACTTCCCTTTCCTCACCTTCTTTATATATATATATATATATATATGTATATACTTTTAAATTTTTTTTTTATCCTCTTGACAAAAATGAAGTCACCGCCACCGTATTTGCCCTGCCTTGTACCGCATTGTCATCCGCTCGTGCTTTCGGCTTTCAGCTTTCCCGGGCAAGAACTTCGTGCTGTTTGCTCACCGGGCTTGGACAGCCCTGCGCGCACTTGAAGTTTTTCAACAGCATAAAGAGGACCTCGGGAAGTCGCTTGCAGGAAGAAGCCTTGTTTCGGAGCTGATCTTCCACAGCAAAAAAAAANTGTTTCAGAGAGCTACCTCTTGGGTTTTTAAGAGTAAGGATATATCAGGCTCAGGGTTATAGCAGGCGGAATATTCTCCCGAGGGCAGGAGATCGAATACAGTGACAGGGAGGCTCCTTTCGCTGCACCATGAAACATGACCAGCTTCAGGAACAGAGCCCAACCACAGAGTTCTGATCAGAATAAATTATTCTCAGCAACTTTCATTTAGCTCCTACATAATTTCCACTGATTGAAAGCCTTATGATCCATTCAACATTTTCTTTTTCCTTTTACAGCCTCAGATGTTAGCCAGGGCCTTCCTACCCTCTCAGCAGACAACAAAAGTGCACTTGTATTAATTATGTATTGCTGAAAGCATCCTCCATTCCCAAATCATTAAAAATAGACCTAGCACTGCTGGTACCAGCAACACTTTGCCCGTAAGAGGCTCTTTTGCCTAAATTGCTATCCCTCTGAAAGTGCACATCAGCGTGCCTTTTGTGCCTTCCACACCTCAGCTGCCTTGGCAGAGGGAGGAGCAGGGCCCAGCGGAGCATTGTTTGCCCGTTGGGATCAGGGTGTGTTGCACTGACTTTTGCCCTGCTAGGCGGCTACCTGAAAGAGAGACATTTGAATCCAGGATCCCTCCAGCTCCAATTTATTATGTGGAAGGTTCAGTTTGGGCCACCAAAGGTGGTGTCTATTCTCAACGTTTGATTGCTTTTACACCCTGGCCTTTAAAGTGTGTCTGCTCACAGGTTCTTTCCATTTACCCCTTAAAAATGCAATCTGAGTTCAGTACGCACACTCTCTCCCCCTTTAGAGTTTAGTGGAAAAAAAAAACACAAAACCAAACAAGAATTAAAAAGATAAAAGTTGTAAGTGCCCTGAAGTCAACACCCCCTCAAAGAAACAAAAATAAAACTTGGTCTTTGAACTGGCGTTTTATTTAAACCAACTTGTAGCACAACAGCTAAAAAAAAACCAAACAAGTGCTTCTACACCTCCTGAAAAACATTGTCACCTTTATCTTCCTCAGCCCTCTCTACTCCTTAACATATCCATGCAACATCTTTTTGGCTTTAAACCATACTAAATTTTTCCAAATCTACCAATTTTTCATCAATAAAAGCAGTAACCTAGATTTAAGGTTTTCTGGAGCACTTTCTGCATCTCCCCCTTATCTCCAGGTCCAACCACAGTCACCTTCACTCTTTGGCAGCCTCTGAACTCACTGGTGGCTGCAGCAGTGCATCTGGGACATGGGACAAAGGAAAATCCAGCCTCTTAGAGAGGCTTAAACCTTCTGCCTCGTCCTACGCATCCCCATAAAGCTCAGTAGGCAGACCTAAGCCTCTCAGCCATGTATGAACAGTTGCAGTGCTGCAACAGCTTGTCTGTGCAGGGTTAGAGGAACTGCAGCTGGCCTGGCCTAGTGGGCTGTGGAGAATTTTTGGGTCATCAGGGCTACACTCACACCTTTCCTGTTGTTTGTCCCTGCCTGTACTGATTCCTGACTGGCAACCTCAGTCAGCATCAGGATGCCTCACCTAGTGCCCAGGCAGCAACCAGATGATCAAGGGAACTGTGCCTCTGCTTAGTGTCCACACCACATTTGATCCCTGCTTCCTCACCATGATCCATTTTCCCTGCTGAATTCTGCATGTGATTAGTGAGAGCAAGAGGGAGCAGGTGGTGGAGGGCATCAGACAGAGCCAAGGCCACCGGTGTTATCCTGCCATGCATTAGATCACCTCCAAGAAGCTGGAGAGCCACAGCATGGAGGATGCCCTGCCAAGGTGTTTTGTGCAGAATCCCTGAGAGCTGCTTGCTCCCACATTTCAGCCTGAAGGCATTAACTCATTTTTTTTCTGCAATGTCCCCTGTCCCACGATGAAGGCCTGTGCCTGCTGGCAGTCTGAGCCCACACACCGCCTTGGTCTCCCTCTTGTGCCATCTTTGTTTTCTACTCAGAGCTACAGGGGGAAACCAACAGCAAAACAGCAACCATGCAAAGCAGAACTCAGCAATAAATATGACAAGGTCACCGTGTCATTTTCCAACACAGACCTTTAAAATAGGTGAGACAGACATTAGTCATGGTACTCCGTGTGGGTCTCTGCACAGTTTCCCAGGGTGTCCATGCAGCACCTCCTGCAGCACCCGCAAAGCACGAGGTGTGAGGAAGATGGGCTGCAGAGGCCAAGGCACGTGCTGAGGAGGTGGCAGGAGGTGCCCTCCACCCTACTCTCATCACCTCCTGCATTGAGCCAAGAGAGATTCAGCCAAGAGGCGGCTGGCTGGTGCCTCCTGGCCCAACTCCAGGCTGTCCTTGAATGTCCTGCCCACTGAAGGCCTGCTTTGCCAAGGCAGCTGTCATCACTGCAGCCCTCCTTCCTGCCTCCTGCATGGTTTGTACCAGAGGCTGGCTGTCCTCTTCCCTTCAGGGCACAGCCATGGTTCTGGGTAACTTGCCATCACCACAGGTGGTTGAATGCAAGAAAAAATTCAGAAAAACATGAAGCGTTTTTGTTGTTTCGGTTGTTTTCTGCTAGGGGCCGAAAATCCAGCCTTCTACCTCTCCCATGTCAGAGTCAATATTCTCAGATCTCCACTCTTATTTCAATGCAAGATATGGATGGAGAAGGGCATCTTGGGAGAAGACTCTCTGAGCCTTCCCAAAGCACATCCAAATCTGCTATGTGGAGGACAAGCCCACTGGGAAGATAACACCTGCCTCCTGGTAGCTGAAATTTCCTTCTCCTGAGAGGAGAGGGCACAGTGGGGATCCTCCAAGGGATGCAGCAGCTGACCTGTGCCACTGAGCATCATGAAAGCACCTCCTTGCCCAAGCTGTCATCTAAAGCTCAGTGCATTTTCAGTGCTCCTAGGTTGCACCCAAGAGTGTGGAGAGCAGGGAAGGGCAAGAAGGGAACTGCTGCAAAGCAGAGGGGCAGGTGCCGGAGGTGCAGTGCCATGGGTGTGTGCTATGAGAGCCAGCGAGCCCCAGTTACTGTGCCAGGATTTCTGCCACACGTGTGAACAGTCAGCCAGGCTTCATAGAGTCTCAGCACTTCTTCTCATGAAACCACAAGCCTTTGATCCTGGTGACCTACACCTGGTGTATTACCCTATGAAAAGCTGGCATGATAGTTAACAAATTAATCCATCCAGGAATAGCATTGTCTATTCCACAGGAGCAAACCAGGCTGCTGTTCACAGCTCTGGCTAACTTTTCTTTCTGCCCAGGAATGCTGTGGGAGAAATGCTGGCCCAGGACTGGTTGGACACCTGCTACTTCTAGGAATTCTCGTTGCAAGTAGCATCTCTGATTTACATTGACAGCCCCATTTGAAATAATAACTTCAAAGGGACTTCCTATTACTCCAGGTTGGTGTGTCTGCCTATTCAGCTCCCACACCGTGACTTTCTATGTGCGGTTTCTATCTGGCAATGTCTCCTGCGTTGCTGTCTCCTACCACCAGCCTAGTTTATTTGATCTCTTCCCTTGCCCTAGGCAAAGCCACAAGGGGCATTGTGCAGTTTGTGGTTCATAGCATTTCTTCTTCCACCACCCTGCTGCCTGCCATGTTTGTTCTCTCTCAACTCCATGTCCTGAATGGGAGTCAGTGCTGAAGTTCTTGTTCTTGTTGTAGCTACATACAGACAGGTCCACAGTCACTCATTTTAGGGACTGAATATGCCCTCAGCTTTCTCCTTTTCCCTTAGCAGCTCCTCCTAGGACTGAGGGTCTGTTAACATCTGCTGAGACCCACCTTTCTATGAACATCTCACCAGTGTAGATCCAGACCTCAGACAAGCAGGTAAACTATAAAGGAAGTCGTAGGGGTAATGTTACCTGTAAAAACTAATTAGATGATTTCTCAACCATACAACCACTGATTGGAAAAATGTACAGTGTTGGTTGCAGTATTCCTCCCATGATGCATGTCTAAGAACTGAATCACGTGTATTGAATTACCATCAAAACATTAGGACTTTTCAATATCGGATCTACAAAAATGTTTGCAGAACTAAGAAGTTACCTTTATCAGAAAGAATCTGAGAATATTGCTACTCTGGGAAACACTTTGAGTGGGAATATCAATCCTAATTGCACCTGTTTGTGTGGTATAGCTTATGCTGGCTCAGTAAGTGATGTAAGTCTAAACCTGCCTGAGATGGTTCTGCAAAAAACAGAATAGTGAATATTTTTTTCCAGTTTAGCTGTGTAACTTGAGGGTGACTTTTTTTTTTTTTTTTTTTCCCCCCTAAATCTTCTAAATAATACAGCTGGAAAGTACACACAAGGAGACCAGACAAGATGCAGTCTCATTTGAAAGCTTGTGCAGAAGAACTTACCAAAGAATGGACAAATCAATCATGAAGCAAAGCAAATGTGGTCTACCTTTGCAAGATGTCATATATTTAGCACTGTAATCTACTTAGCACTGTCATCTATTTACTCTTAAACAGGAGAAGTTTGTCTGTAGACTTGCTATCCTCAACAAAAGATGAGGATTAAAATCAGCATCTTCATTATTGGAAGGAATTCTGCATTATTGAGAGGTAACTTACCTCCCTCTCTTTATATACAATTACCTTACAGAAAATAGTGGCAATTATCCTAAATAAGACCAAGTCAATTGTTTTGTTGTGCACAAACAAAAAGATTCATCCCTTTTAGTATCTAGCCCACTATGTAATGTGCCAGGCTGAATTACCCAGAGATACTTTGTTTTGAAAAGAGTGCAGAAATCCTGCAGGTTTAATTGCCAATAAATCAGCATGACCTACACTCCCTGACACTTTTTTTTCACAATGATCTTTTCAAGCAGAAAATGAAGAGACTGATTTTTACAGTGTGCGCATACTGCCTTTGGAGAGATAAGAGCAGTGACACACAGGCAGGTTCCTCCATTAAAAGCTGTCCTACATAATGAAGGACTCAATCAATGGTGTGTTCTGTTTGCTTTCTGCTTATTTTCACCTTGTGTTATGGCACTCTCTTTTTGTTGTGATTAGGAGAGTAGTTGCTTGTTTAACAGTTGGCTTTCAACTTGTATTCTGCCGTACTTGAAAGGAATTTACTTGTGGTTCATTTTTATGCTGATGCTTAAAATTTTAAGACAAATGGCAGTAGTTCAAATTCTGATTTGAGGTTAAATATCCGGTACTTGGTAACTTGAAGAGAGCTTGAGTACTTTTAAACAAAACTATTTTGATTTCAATACAAAGTACTTATTATCGTGCCTCTCAGTAACAAAGTTTTATGGTTTTACATTATTATTCAAAAGAAAAGGTATGATTAAAAGCCCAATGAAAAGCCTGAAAGCTACCCCCAATCCTTCTGCACGTTATCAGCTTTACTTCTCATACTAGCTTTTGCTTAGCCTATCTTTAATACAAATATCTTCAAGCATTTACAAGTGCTTAGCTTCAAAACACCAACTGAGGCAGCTGGTTATTATAATCTCCTCTAATACAGTTGAGTTCATACAGGGGGGGACTGGGAAGGGAACATCATCTCATCATTCTACAGTGGTGGGCTGGAGTTCAGCATCTCTGAAATAATCCCCAGAGAGATTTGCTTTCATCCTGCCATCAGGATGTGTTTTGGCCAAACTAGGAACAGCACAGAAGATCTGTGCTGTCGGATGTTTTTGGACTCGTTACAGGGGATGCCATCCTCATGTTCAGCAAGAGGAATGCACAAGCTTTTCAGGGCTGGGAGGATAGGTTTGGGACATGCTCTCTGAACATCCTCTTTGCACATGGCACTTACAAACCGAGGAGCACCTGCAGGAGACAAAGCAAGGCAATGATCAGCCTACCAACCCCTTATGTCTTCCTGGATACTTTGTGCAATGGTTTCAGCTAGGACAGACTTAATTTCTTTTCAATAGCTGTTGTAGTACTGTGTTTTGGATTTGGAATAAGAATAGTGTTGAAAGCACATTGAGTCTTGGGTTTTGCTAAGTCATGTTTATCCTAAGTCAAGGACTTTTTCTTTGTCTCGCATTCTGACGGTGAGGAGGTACCCAAAAAACCTGAGAGAGAGCATAGCTGGGACAGGTAACCTGAACTGACCAAAGGTATATTCCATGCTATAGAACATTATGCCCAGTATATAAACTGGGGGGAGCTACCTGGAAGAGGGGACGATCTGGGTTCAGGAAGGGGGAGTCTGGTATCTGTCAGCAGGTGGGGAGCAATTGTGTTGCACATCACTTGTTTTTTCCATTTTAATTATCATAATTATTTGCCGTAATTACTGATTTTTTTCTTTATTTTCCATTATTAAACTGTTCCTATCTCTCTATTAAACTGTTCTCTATCTCTCTAACCTATGAGGTTTATTTTGATTCTCCTCCCCATTCCAGCAGAGTGGGGAGGGGGGAAAGGGGGTTGAGACAGCAGCTGTGTGAGAGTGGCTTAATGTCCAGCTGGGCTTAATCCACAACCAAAGCTTTTATGTCAAGAGATTGCTGTAGAGTTATGCCATCACTGGTACCTAAGTGTTGACTCAGGCAGTACAAGATACCACTTCCACTTTATGATATGATATGAGCTCATAAGAAGAGTAGTGTGGAGTTCTGATCCTTCCTGTCTACAGCCAACATGGTTTCAGACCCCAGATACATTGAAAATTGCGGGTTTGCAGCCTGGCTCAGCAGGGAATTTACCCTTTGTCCTGAATCTCCCCTCATTCCTGAAGTTGCTTGATAATCTCTCCATAAAAGAGAAACTCAGGAAACGTGGTCCTTGTGCAAGGTAAATAGCAGTGGCTGATTTGGTACAAACCAATTCCCAATGAATTTTTCTAGCAAGCTGAGAACTTCACTCTCACATGGATGATATTCTGTCATGAAGTGAAAAGTCACAGCCTGTTCCAGTCAATGATTTCAGACAGGCTCCCTGTCTGGAAATGCTAAAATAATGGTCAAGATAATGGTCAAGGACCTTGTGTCTGGTTGCTGCACGGACTCTGACAGTCAAAACCGCATTTTTGTTAAACATTCTTTTTCAGGGGATGAACACTGAAACCCTTATCCGCACATGCTGGGGGCTGGTATAACTCCTGCTGGCTGTTTCTGAGGGGCTGACCTGGAGAAATGGAATGAAGGCATACCAAGTAGATAAAGACCTGTGACATTGCCACCACTCAGAGTATAAATGGCATGGGAGAGAAGGGTGATTGAAATGGCTTCTTTATTCTGCAGACAAAAAGTACTATATCATTCTTTCATTGCCTGGGCAGGATGTGCTGGGCAGACGGATTAAGTGTGGTGAAATTCCTGGCTGTGGAATAAAATGTGTCCTCTTCCGTGCACTGATGCTGGATGTAATCTCATGAGTCAGAGCAGGAGATGGATGAGATGTTGGAAAACAGTCTGGACTCAGATGTCCTGTTGGTTATGGTCTTATTTGGAGGGAAGAAAGCCTATTTAACAGCAGCTGGTGCATTTCTCTGTGGCATCCAGGAAGGTGCCTTTCAGTTGATTAAGGGCAGCATAATGATCATGCAGCATATTGTTTCGTTGATATATTCATGTACTTACTGCAGCCAGCAAACCATATGCCACTAATGGTCCTGGTTGAGTGTAGGAAGCCTTTTCTCTGCAAGCCAGTCCTTTTAGGCACATTCACAATACCCATCACTCATGGATTATCAAGGTTTTAATCCACTTCACTGTTAAATTGCCAACAGCTGGCTTGCCAACATTAAGCCTGTGGATCATGAATCTGCCAGGTATCTGAGGTAGTTGTGCCAATAATGACTGGGGGTGTAGACCTCTACACAGGCTGACACTGTTCCCTGCTGGGGAACAGCCCTTGAGATGCTTGAGTGGCACCTCCAGCCCTTCAGCTGGGTGGCTTCGGCAGGCTGGCAGGTCCCTCTCAGCACAGGAACGTGCGGCACAGCAGCTCTCACACTCATATCACCACGGCATCCAGCTGCAAGCGGATGATGTAAGCTGCCCAGGGATGTTTCTGTTTGTGACTGGGAATTTACAAACTGATAAAAAGCAGATAAAATAGAGAATGGGCTGAACATTGGAAGGACAAAAAGCAATTCTGTGCAAAATCACGTGTCTGCACACGTACATCTAGAAAATGTCCTGATCCCCATCTGAGACTGGTTTTAGTCAGGAACCAAAGAAAAGTCATCCTGCCTCTCCTTCCCCAGGTTATTTTTGTTGGCTTTCTTTTGGGACAAACAAAATTTTGGTGTCCAGTTAAAGATAGTCCTTAAACCCTTTGTTTTGTTCACCAAGCACAAATCTGTGTTGAATATGCAATGAAAAAAATCCACAAAAATGCTGTCTGAGATTCATTTATGAGCCTGTCATTGCCCTAAGGGGGCTGCTTTGACCAGAGGTGCTCAGTGCCGGAATGAGACCACAGAGTTCATTAAAATGTCAGGAATTAGCAGTGTATATTCCCCACATTCTGTTACTTACTTTCCATTTGTACTTTCAAAAAATAAAGTGTTTTGCCCTCGTATGAATCTGTCAGGGGAAAAAAGAAGAGGATTGAATCAGAGATCAAAGACAAATAAAAAAATTAGAGCTCAGATGCAAATGCATCTGATAACTTGGATATGCCTGATGAGGGGCTCCCAAGCCCAAACCCAAGGTAAGAGAACGAGGGTGGGAAAAGACACAGACTCTCCTCCAGGGCATAATCTGTAAACAGAGCCAGTTTTAAGGGGCCACTTTGCACAGAGTTGGTGCTGGGGAGGAGGACCCAACACCACGTCCCAGTGAGCTTGGTCTCTGAGCTATGGAGCCCCTCACCAGAAGACATTTCTCCCCATCTTATTTCCAATATCTTCAGAAAAAAATAGTTTCATGACAAATATTGCTCCTACATCCTTGGGGAAATGTTGTGGTTTTATGACCAGGATTTCCTTTTCTTTTTCCAGTGCAAGATTAGGTTTTGGTCAATGAAGCTGCCTGATGAGTTTTGGAGAGCTGATGGCATGTCTTCTGTACCTGCAGCTGCCAGTGGGGTGGTTCTGCACTCTTACTTTGACAGGTTTGATGTCCTGATCTTTCTTTCACCTGTAAAAACCCAAATAATTCAAAACTGTCTGAAACTTAAAGCTATCAAGGAGAGAAAAGTTTTCTCTATCTTCTGCCACTCCCACGGCTTGAGATGATCCAAGGTGGAATTAACATTCCTTCAATCTCACTGCTGCCATGTATCAGATTTCCCTAAAACGACTGTAATCAAAACACTTATCACTGAACATTACACTTAACAAGCAATTTCCGCATTTGCATGTAGCATTGGTTACCACTCAGCAGCAGTTTACAGCTCTGTAATCATTGCAAGGAATTTTCTCCATATGCTCCTGAAAATATCCAAGCTGGTGTTCCTGAACCGGACTGTTAAACTTATTCAGGGTTATCCTCATAAAAGGCTTTCAGAAACACTATGAGTTCCTGGTTGTGTACTACTTCTACATTTTCTTTGCCTCTTGAAGCTGATATTGTTGTATAGATGTGTGTGTATATATGTATCTTTTTATATGTATGAATATGAATATATGTGTATTTTGTATACACATAATTTAACTACATATATATAATTGAACTGTAAGATTATACTAAATCTTCAGCATAAATTCACTTTGTTATATATATTTGTTATATACATGTGCATGGAGTTCAGCAAAAGAATGGGCTCTGTTCAACTTAGATATCTGGGGTTTCAACAAGGTGAAGAAGAGTAGCAACAAATGGCTGGGCTCAATCACAGTAATCTTCATTTAAGTAAATTTTACAGGATTTTCCTGCGCATCTTACTTGATTTGGGATGACAGAATCTGCCTCAGAGCAATTTCTTTCCTTTCTGGAGTCTGTGAGAACATCTCCAGTTGAGCGCACAAAGTCAAAAGCACCTTCTGCACATTTATTTCCCATATTTGATAAGGACTGCCTCTGTCAATGCAACAGGAGGGGCTTTCCCTGCCCCTTCCAAGGAGGCAGAAAGGATCAGAGTTCAGGTTCCAGCACCTTTTCTCCCAGTCAACCTAAGCTTGTGGTCCCAGGATGGTTCCTGGAGAATCTTCTAGAGGACCTTCTCCCCTGGGACTGGAGCAGTTGCTATAAAACCCATTGTAACTCATCTGCAGAGAAGCAGCCACCACTGTGACCCCACTCTGCAGAGCACCTGCACTTCCTGGCAATCCTGTTGGCAAACCTGCAAGCTCTGCCTGTTCAAAGCATTGTTTCCTGCCTCATTTCTCTGTTGTATGTCTCTTCTGAAAGTCACTCCTGATTTATAGCAATGTTACTTGGACAGGGTAACTTAGACCAAAATCAGGCTCTGAGGTGTGCATCAGCTATTCACTTCTGTAGACCATTACACTTTGTCACCGGAAATCTTTAGATTCAAATGACTTGGAGAGTTGTTTAGAAATCAACAGGCCTTCGTACTACAACCCACTGAAGGAGTTGTGCTGTGGGCAAAGAGAAGAGCACTTTCTTAGATGGTGCCTGTTAACCGTCCCAAACTGTAAATGCTTCTGATGTGCACATCTCTGCAACAGCTGGCAGGGATTATTGCCTGAGCCTGATTACAGCTGTCCAGTGGACTCATTCATTCTGGCATCTGTGTGGGGATAGCCTCTGCCATAGCTGAGGATCCATCTATTTCTGTTTAATCTACACATAAAGGATGTTGCATTAACAAAATTGCATTGTTTCCCTTTCTTGAGAGAGCCCAAGGCCTTCAGACATTGCAGGTGCCTTGGCCAAAACCTGGGGGTGGAGGAAAGCCTCCAACCCACGTGGAAAGCACACACTCATCCTGAGAGAGTCAGTGGGGAGATGGGAACCTGATGAGAAACATGATGAGAAACAAAATAAAATGCAAATCATCGTTAACGTTGCATGTTATGTTGTTTGACATCCGTTCTGGCACTAACCCCTTTGTCTGAGAGAAAAACATCAGACAAACTCAGGAGACGGAGACAAAAACAAGTTTTTTAAATTATCACAATGAACAAAAACTGCATTTAATTTTCTCTGAACTGATGTCTTGCTCAAATCAGTTTTGACTTGGAAACATGGAAGAAGATCATCAAGAGGACCAAATTAGTTATTCCACTGGCATGTCTGAGGTGGTATGAAACCATGCTGTTGTTTTTCCTCTTTACTGCAACTTGGAATTTGGAGCTTCAGTGGATCAGAATGAAGCAGAGAAATTGCTACTCCTTACTTGAGGGTTCATTTGATTATTCTAGGAACCCATGAAAGGTAAGTTAGACAAACCAAGTTCATACTGCATAACTTCTAACATAGAGAAACAGTGCACATGAGTAAAATTACAATGTATTAGGGCTAGGCTTTCGTGTAGAACTTTGGTCATAGCTCTATAACTACATCCATCAGCAATAAGCAATTTTGCTCTGTTAACGTTGAAAGATCACATCTACTTAATTAAGATGATGAATTTACTTAATATTTAAGAAAAAAAGGCAGTAAAATAATATTAAATTTTTTTTTGTATTATTCACTGTTGCTGTATACACAGGTTTGAGACACCAATAGGGCACTCCATCCAAATCAATCACCAAAAAAAGCACTTCATGTTGCCAAGGATCCACACAAGAAGGCAGCAGTGTTGCCCCAAATCCTCCTGTTCTGAAGACTAAATCATTAATTATGGAAATGCAATAATTTGTCCTCTTCAGAGGCAGGACCTCAGTAAGAGGTGATCTCTGTGAACCATCATTCAGAGGCTGTGTTTTTTTCCTGAAAGCCACTGATGAGGTGACAAGGTGGCCACGGTCACTCCAGACAAGGACCCTTCTGGCCCATCATTCTGTGCTCAGCCATGGCCAGAGGTGGACAGCGAGGGGAAGGCAAGAGCAGCACAAGTGTAACATGATCCTTCTGTCCCTAATATTCTCCCAGCCTCTCCTTATGTTCAGCTCGGGGGCTTCCAGAGCCTGCTGCACTTTGTCATTCAGTAATCAAAGGGGGTCTCCTCCAGGCACTTTGCCATCTTCCTTTTGAACCCATGAAATGCCATCCAAACACTACCCTTTGGAAAAGACTTCCTGAGGTCCTAATCTCCACCTCTGCTTCCATGGAGCACCACCTCCTTTTGTCCTGACCCTGGTTTACTCGTTTGCCTCCCTGTAATTTGGTAGCAGTCAAGGAGAGGTCACCCTGTTCCCTGTACAAAATTCCCACATCTCTCTTCGTAAAGACCATCTCTGTGTGATAAAGGCTGGCCAGCTCCCCAAGCATATTGACAATAAAGTACTCTGGCCCAGAACAAACTTTTACCCTTTAACAGAAGGGAGCTAGGACGGATGGATGGATTGCCCAAGAGATGGAGGCAGGTGGCCATGCCAGGGAGCAGCTTGGTGGTGGGTGAGGTGACCTAGCAATGGTTCCATGACCACATGGAGGCATCCAGCAGGCACATGAGGAGCAGCCAGGGGTGGCGAATGGGGTGCGTGGGGATCCCAGGAGCCAGACAAAGGGTGCACTCAGGGCCCTGGCAGCCAACACCAAAGGCCAGACACACTGCTTTAGGGGTTTTTGGCTTGTTTCCCACCTTCAAGAGGAAGGAGGCTGCAACAGGAAAGTAGGAATTAATCTGGCTCAATCTCGAAGTCCAGTCTGTTCAGCAATTCTGATGCAGACTAGTGTTGGATGCCTCCCAGGGTATAGAAAAACCTGTGTTTTTCATCCCAATACCAGGAGTTAAACACTAGCTTCCAGGACGCCATTCAAGAGCTTTTTCAACTTTATTCTCATTTGGTTTAGCAACAACAATAGTAATGCTGGGTATTCCTGATCACACCCGCTCCCCTTTGAGAACGGGCGGCAATAGGGAAGCGGAACTGGAAATGATTCCTGTGGCTAAAATCTGCAGAACAGAGGTGAACTCTTGGCTGAGCCAACACAGGCTTGTACAGATATCTGAGAGTGTTCTGGGCAGGAAATCTCTTTATCTGGGAAACAGGAAGACCCCCCAAAAGGCATTAGCAAACCTTTTTTAACTTCCAGATCACATAGCTGTGTTTACACCACCCGTGTTATTTATTGGCCATGTGCTTGACAAGCACTTACCAGATGAATACTAATTCAAAGTGGCAGTAAATTTCAGGAAGACAAGCAATTTTCAATCAACATTTTTTCAATTAATACTATTTCCAGCCTTACCTAAACATGGGGACCTTCTTATATGGGGATTTGTATGGTAAATAATTTACTTTCTCCATATATTTGTTTCAAATATAGGAAAGAAATACTTCTGTTTAATTTTCTTCTTAATCCAAATGACATTTTCATAAGCTAATGAATAGTATCATACCTTTACATACTTGCTGGTTTTCTGATTTCTGTGTCAGAATCTCTTTATATGAGGTCTGTAGGGAATAATATCACTTGCTTTGACCCTGCAGGCAGTTGCCAAAGGAATGTATAGTGAGAAAAAAGCCAATTAGGTATTAAGATGGCCTCTCCTGTCTTCCAGGAACACTTTTATATCCATACCAATTGTTTCGCACTCTCAAGTCAGTTGTAGCTGCACTCATTGTTTTTCACAGCTTCCCAAAAGTGAACAGCACAGCAGCTGGGGCTGGCTTCAGTTTGGGGGGAGCAGGGGATTAATTTGCCAGTCAAACAGCCAGAGTTACAGAGATTTTCGAAGCGTGGATCAAATCCCTGTCCACAGTGCATCATCACCTCCAACTGAGATCATCACATGGAATAGATTGATGAGGGCACAGCAAAATCAATCCCCTGTATGCCATAAAAACCTATCAGCACATGTGAGGACACGTGTGATATGGTATTTACAAAATTGCATTTACGCATGACAGTAGATTCCTCTCTTTATGTAATCATTGTGTTGGTATTCACTACAACCTGATTGCAGGAGCATATTTTGAATTTTCAAAGCATGGCTAAGCTGGCAGGTGCTGTGTGAGTCAACATCGAACTGCAAAATTGCATGTGAGTGATGTCCTATCATACGTGAATATTGGTGCTGTACAAGGACATGAAAGAAACCTTCACAAGGTTTAAGTATACTTTAATTAAAATTAATTATGGCAATGATCTCAAACTGAATGCAATCACAGCTGATGACTGTTTAAAAAATGTGGGGAAAGTTCAAAGCGCAACCCTGAGTTTTAACTGCCGGAGATGTCTTTTTGCTTGTTTTTGCAATCAGATTTTCAGATTCTCAGGAAGTCCCCTTGTTGTTGCTGATTATGTAAAGATATAAATTTATTTATTTTTTACCCCCTATAATAAAAAAACCAAGTGTATGCTAAGGAGAAGGTGGATGAGCTGTAAAGGATTACACATATCCAGGCTTTTGCTGGCTGATACCATGCATCCTCGCCATACAGAAGGACACCAGGTCAGTGCCTCACACTCTGCCCAAGTGAGCCACCCAAGAAGAAACCCAGCAGCCACCAAGGTGGTTAACCAACAGCACTGTCTTTGGTGCTCCAGCTCTGTGCCCTCAGCTTGGGCCTTCACCGTCCCTTTCTGAAAATACAGGAAACATGTTCCTGGGAGCACATGACAGTGCTTGGGCTGGGTATAGGTGAGTCAGGCTGCAGGTCACCATTTTTCACCTGGGAAAAAAGAGAAATTTCTTCTGCTGATGGAACTGGTTCAGGCCCACTGAGGTCATTAGGAGGATTTTTGTTTGTGTCAGCTGCACATCTGTCTCCCAGCTTCCTTTGCTTACTCCTTCCATGGATGAAGGAGTCTGAAGAAGAGCCCTGGAATGTCACTCTAAGAGACTGTTTTGATGCAGAGACGGGCAGGGCAGAGTCACTTGCATGTGACAAACCAGGCATAGCATCAACACTATTGACAGGCATCAGGCCTGCTTTCAGCACCCCTGAGCCACCACAGCCTCGGCAGCACCAGCACCACTGAGAGTGTGCTGGGAAACAACAGGCTGGCAGCTCACAAAGAGAAAAAAGGCTGACCTTGCTGTGCCTTATCTGAGTCCCTCTCTTCAGGGGATGTCACACGTACAAATCCAAGATGCTGAACTTGATGGCAAGTGGGAACTTTGCAGTTGGACTCCACAGAAATGCAATTAAGTCATCACTGTAAATTAGCTTCATTTTATTTATGCTTATGCAAGTCCCATTATTTTGCTATTTAGAATTGCCTTCTGGTTACCTTGGTGGGTATATCCTCTGTTATATTTTCTCTGAGTTTTCCCTGCTCTCTTTCCCTTTTTCCCATGTCTTGCACAATGTTCTGCTGGCTGTCAGCATTTAGTGAGCTACAAAGAAACAAAAGGGTAAACTTTTCCCATGAGAATTAAACCAAAACGCAGCAGAAGGTTGTTTAGCAACTTTATGAAGAGCGAGGGAAGCCATCAGGCTCCTGAAACACCTCTATAACAGTGTTTCAGTTATTTTTGTAACTAAAACAAGGCTTAATGCTTTACTGCATGTAAAATAATGTTGCAGACTCAGGGCAGAGATATTTTACTCTCAGTTGTGTGACCATATATGCACACTACACAGCCACCTCCAGGCTGCTCAGGTGAAGGTTTCCATTCATAGCCAAAACCACACTTTGAAACCAAATGTGGAACCACGAGGACAAGAAAAATGCTCTCCCACTGATGAAGCAACAGTAGCAAAATAAGCCATCAGCACATGCAGAACTGACTGCAGCAGAAGAGTCTTTTTCTGTGTTAATCACACTGATTGGGGGATTTTTATTTCTCTAGGAAGAAGGTAACTTCTACCATTACAGGTGCTGTCTACTATAATCTTTGCTGGCAAAATCCTACCAATAAAAACATCTATACAGCAGTCACTCCTGGGTCCGCATCTTAAGATGTGGATGCAAATATTCTGTTTGAATTAACTGCAAAAACACAGTCTTTCTGCTCCCAGCAGTATTAAACAGCTCCCCACACATCCTCTTATTAATATAAATTTATTCCAAGCTTTAAATGTTTTCCCAGCTGCTAAGGCAAACCTTACTCACACTTATGACAATACAGATTTAAAATTTGTATCAATCTGACAATATTCAGACATTCATCTTGAAAGCACAATTTAAGCCATGACCACAGAAGCAAGTACACTTGTTTATCACCACTGTGGTTATTTGTAACACTGTGGTTGCTTAAAAAGACAAGATTCTTTTAAGTGAAGTCTTTTGGCACTCACTAAGATGTATGTAGACGTAGATGTAGATAACACATTTTCAACAACTATAGCCATATATTCTCAATAATGACTGTAACAGTGAAAGTGTTTTTCATGTCATTACTGATATGATAATTGGTTTGAATATTGCAAAGTATGGGACATGAGAAAGTGTGGTTGTTACATTTTGAAAAAGCTCTCCATGCTGTTTCCATAACACAGGGGAAGTCATAATTAAAGTAATTTGTAAAGAGGGTATTACATTAGTGGTGCCACACAAATCAAACAAGGCAAACAACTAGTTGAAAGTGTTCTCAATATCCATCACACATTTTGTGCCATTAAAGTGATACTTCTGTAGCTGCCCGCTAAAAACCCTTAACCACCTCCTGTAGTGATGCTTAGTAATATAACCAGAGGAAAGAGCTGGATTCGATTCCATGTGAGAATGGTGAGCAAGGAGAATTATAACAAATTTCTTTTATTTTTTTTAAGAAACAGCCATTGGAGGAAACAGAATCAGAATAAAAGTAGCACAACACTTAATTTAGCACTGAGATTTATAACAATCTTAATGGCAAGGTGAAGACTTTAAACAAAAGAGCCAGCTTCACCCATGCTATACCTCCAGAGGTGCCATGGACACTGAGCTACTTCACAGAAGGAACAAAGCCTGCTGCCTTTATTTTTCAAGAGTCACATCTAGGAGACTTTAAGCTGGAGGGATCTGTATTTGCATTTTCAGGAGACAAGGCAAGACCTTCAGCTGGCACAAAAAAGGCAGCATTGCCAGCTTCCATCCATTCACTTGGATGTTTCATGTCCAGCCTGCTCAGGCTCAGGATGTACTTCCAGGTGACACCCTGCTTCCTGTTTTGGTTTTGAGGTTGCTTTGATATAGGATTTTTCTTTCCAATAGTAATTTGCTCCCCTTAATACTGAAGCTGGAGCTCACAAGCTTCTACAGCAGATGCTGGCTGCAGATTGCATTGCAGAGCCCAGCTGGTGAGGGGTGGCAAGTGTTCAGCACAGATGGCACTGCCAGGCTGCCTTGCTGGTGTTTGCTTTATTTTTTTTCCCAAAACCCTCAAATGACAAGGTGAGGACTAACCAAAACCTAGCTCTGTTGTAGTGGGGGGTTGGAAGAGTAAGTCACTTCAACCTGACTGCAGTGGGGGAGCAAGGCTGAGGCACAAGCCACATCTTTGTCTGCATCCAGATGAGTCTTGGAGAGTTGTCCCAGGCCACGTGCAAACACGACTTCCTCATGAGGGGAAGCAGAGGGGCAGACACTGATCTCTTCTCTCTGGTGACCAGTGACAGGACCCGAGGGAATGGCCTGAAGCTGTGTCAGGGGAGGTTTCAGTTGGATATCAGGAAAAGTTTTTCACCCAGAGGGTGGCTGGGCACTGGAACAGGCTCCTCAGGGCAGTGGTCACAGCACCAGCCTGACAGAGTTCAAGAAGTATTTGGACAATGCCCTTAGGCACATGGAGTGACTCTTGGGGGATGTTCTGTGCAGGGCCAGAGTTGGACTCAATGGTCCTCATGGGTCAATTCCAGCTCAGGACATTCCATAATTCTATGATGACACTGTCTACACAACCTGAATTTACAGTGGCTGCAGGGATGGAGCTGACATGGGAACTGCATCTGACCACCCCTCTCCTACTGCAACCAGCATGGATAAAATGCACAGTAGCCAAGGGGAGGGAAGTGATTTAAGGGTTAGTAATCTGTGAGGCACTAAATGTACTAGGAAGAGAAAAAGAGAATGCCGTAGTTGTTGAAAAAAGTGATGGTAGGGGGTGCTTCAGGGTCTTTTATTTTCACCACCCATTTCCTAGAGAGGCAAGGCACAGACACAGGACTGGGATGCAAATGGACAATTCCTGCACTTTACAACCCACACAACACTAAAATTATTATTGCATTTTTCCCACTAAATGAGACAAAGAGATTACATCTTTTGCTAAAGCAACTGCCCACACAAGAAGAAAATTATCTACCCCTTTGGGTGAACAAGCCCCTTTCCTAGGCATCAAGAGGACTTTAGAATAAGACATTTGAAGAACCACACAGCTGCATTTGGCAACAGGTCATGCCCAGCCTGAGGTTTCTGCACAAGGGACTTGCCTGTCTGCCCTTTACCATTGTTCTAGCTCACAAAACCAGTACTCAAGTGCCTAATTTTTAATAATTCACCACTCCCAGAGGCAATCTGACTACATGTTCTCAATTACTGCCGCAAAGGAAAAGGGACCTCCGTGGTTTTGGGGATTCAGGAAAAGACAGCTCTGCTGCAGCTTCTCAATTAGCTGCCCTAAAAGAAGAAACAGGGTGTGCTAATAATATAACCAAAGTCGAATGCCAGACCTGGGAATTTTCCATGTGGATACCCTGGTTTGATCCTCAAGAGACAGCCACTGGCCCACTGAGCACAGGCAGTATGTGTTGGGAAAGGACACCAGAGGCATCACCAGTGCTCTGTGCTTTACTCACACAGAGAAATATCATTATGGATTGGTTTCTAAAATGTCTAAAAACACACCGTGCTTTAGTACTGAGACACTAAAACCAAACTTCAAATGATATTCTGCTTGTACCAGTATTTCAGAAACTGAGCACCTCGTGATGCTGTGCATAAACTATTCACAATAATCTGACTAAAGCCACATTGCTGATAGAAACCCTTTTTCTATTTCTTTGAACTTGTAAGGCTGCAGGAATGTTTTATCAGTGCAAGAGGAGCATGGCTGGACAGGCAGAGGATGATGTGGCCTCTGTGATCTTTCTTTGGTCACTGTTTATCTGTGTGGTGGTGGATGTTGATATACTGGTCAAAGATAACCTCAACTGGGAGATTTTCATGGAAATTATTTGAACATCTGAATATTTTACCTGCCTCTCTGGCACCTATACTGAACAAGGCAATTTGTGCACTGAGTCAATCCTGTGCTTTTAGCCAAACACCCAGCACCAACAGAGTTTCATAGGTGAGTTTAGGGTCATGGACTCAAAGCCTGAAAGTGGGCAAGAGGGAATGTCCCGTAGAACAGAAGCTTTTTTCTAAATCCTGACTAAGGGCAATTGTCAGTTTCTAAATCCTGACTAATTGACAATGTCTAGTGTGCAGCTCATGTGATGTAATTGGGATATTCTCATTGCTCCCATAAGCAATCTAAGATCTGCTCAGCTCCTGCGTGTAGTGAGTCTTGTCACAGAGAGTGCTGTGGCCCTTGGTGCAGAAGTCCCTCCTTCCCTGCCTTCAGTGCTTCTCCACAAAGGGAGACAGAGAGTGCTTTTGGTCCAGGTTCTGTGGCCACACAGGTATTTTGTGCTGCAGTCCCTGCAGCTCTCAGCATTTTCCATCAGTTCAGGGCTGTGGCAGGAGCAGACACTACTGGGTCACACTGAGGGACACAAAGGAGCGAAGGAACTTGACCTGCCTCTTACATCTGCAATGAAAATGCTCCTTGCTTGATGTGTAATGGAAAGTGGAGCCAGTTTCTCTTGCTGTTGCTGTGACCAGCGTGAGCAAAATATTAGATAGAGCACAGAGCAAAATATGAGGAAGGCGATACGGGATACAGATAATCACACCTCGCATGTGATGAAAGCAGACTGTGCCAGTCCACACCGCCTGCAAGGACAGGCTGCCGAGACATCTAGGAAAACATTAGCTACTCCATGGCAATAAGCAGCGTTTTGTTCCACTTTATTTTTAGCTCAGTTCCTCCTCTTCCTTCATACATATGAGCCCTCCAGCTCAAGGCAAAGGTCCAAGAACAATAGCATTTCAAGCCAAGGACTAACCTCACAATCAGAAAACCAGAGCCTAGATATGACAGGCTGCCTTATTTACTAACACAGAGCACACAAACCCAAACCAAAATAACCTACTTCGGTATTTTTGCTTCATTCGGCAAGGAAAGCGAGTCTCCCTTGCACTCAGCTCTGATGTGCTGCCATGAGGAATACCCTGAGAAGTCAGATGAGACTTATTTAGAACACTGAAACCCTTGTGTGTATGTTCTTGCCATAAATTTGAACCTCAAATGGAAATGTGATTTGAATTTAAACACTTAAAGCTGTGGCCTTAACAGTAGGCACTTTTGTATATTCATGCTCCTGCCACTGTCCTCAGTCTCCCATGGTCTTGAATGACGTGTTGTTTTCAGACAATTGGCTTCTTGTCTGCAGAAGAGCAGTTTGGCCCTACCCTTTCCATTGTCTTTTATGTCCTGCAAGGAAAAGCGGGGAGGAGACAGAAAGAGAGAGACAGATTTCAATCAAAAGCACTACAATGATAAGGGATTAATAAAAGCCTGCCTTGTGATCAGATGAAACCTAACAGTCAGTCTGGATGCCTTACTTTTGATAACAAAAATGATCGCTGCCGAGTATCGCCCGTAGAGTCGCGTACCTGCGTCACCTGGAGCAGCAGCAGCTCCCAGCAGTGCCTGCTGCTGGTGGGTTTGTGCTCTGGCAGACCCTGCTATGGCCAACTCAGCTTAAGGACAAGAATTTGTCAAGCTAATTGAGTAATGCAAGAATGGTGTTTAACAGCCACAGTTAACGCTGAAGACACAAATAGCTCTTTCCTAAAGGCACACAGCAGGACTGGTGATGAAGAACAAAACAGGCAAAAGCAGGTAGTCTGCTGAGCAGGGTGTTCCACTGCTGTATTTTAACTGTTCCAGCATGTTTTTAGCGCTCAGCGTTTTAAGGGCCAGACATGCTGTGACTGTGGAGGAGCCAAGGGGCACCAGACAAAGAAGAGAGAAGCAAATATGGGGCAAAGGGACACTGCAAAGGGAACACGACAGTTTGGCTGCAGGCTTGGGGATGTGTGAACTTGGGCACAGGCAAGGTCCTTGACACATGTTTCTGTTTCTTGGGGGACCCAAACTAGACCCCACTGAAGAAGGCAGCAGAAGCACCATCAATGCATGAGAAAGGTGCTTTCTCTATGAGAACGATGCTTGGAGATTCCAAAGATTATAAACTGTCATGGATGCTCACACTCTCCATTGCAGGGATCCACCCAGGTCTCTGGGGATGTGCGATTCACTCTGGGGATGTGAGACTAACTCCATTGTAATCCCATTCCCACTGCTGCAGACAGCTGGTACTGCACCCAAACCAGCCAGTCATCCTTTATCCTACTCTTCACAGAGACAATTCATGGTTTGAGTTACTGTCACCATGTCTCACTTTTCATTCATATTTTTACAGCCACATGTATGTTTGACTTGGACCAGTCCCAGGGAGCCACTGAAGGGCTCTTAGGCAACTGGGACCTGTTTGCCAGCTTTGACTTCCCTTTATGCCCAGGGGAAGGGGAAAAGGGGGACGTCCCTGTGTCACTTTTTTGTTGCCACAATGAAAAACACACAGAGGTGCTGTGTAGATATCATAGGTAAACATGGGGTTGTTACACTGAGAAATAAACCAGCTAACAGCAATAACAACTATCTCATGCTTTTTGTTGGCTTCTCCTCAGCCTCTCACATGGTTTGCTGGGAGGAATACCTGCCCTTGCCAACACTGCCCTGTCAGGACACTTGCTGGTGACAAGCCTGTCTGTCACCACTTCGCTCAGATAGAGATAGTTCGGTCCCTAAGTATTTTCTGAAGTTGAAATTGGGTCTCTTCCAGGCACCCACCTATGGCATAATTCTTAAAATCTGCAACAATAAAAGCAGCACCCACTGCATGTGCACAGGAAGCCTCCTACATCTATAAGGCATTGCCCATCTCATGTGCACAGCCAGCATGCCAGGTTCACTACATGCAAAATGAAGAGGCACTCTTGTTTTGGAAGCCAAGATTTCCAGAAATCTGTCAGGTTACCAGGAAATATTGGAGGATGTGAGATTATTGGTAGAAGTGGTAACCCAAAGCATCTGAGCTGCCTTAAAGAGGCTTGATGCATCATGAACCGTATGTCAGGGGCGAACAACACACAAACCAGATCACACAACTGGGAAATCAGTGCAGGCTGAGAAAACACTAGCAGAAGTACAAAGTAAGTACCTAAAAGAAGTACCCTAAATCTAAGTCCATGTTGGCCCTGGTAATTCACAGTGTCTAGGGATGTTGAGCACAGAGATTGTTTTCTCTCACCTGGCTTAGTTATCCCAGCAATGTCAGACACTTTCCACGGATGAAAACTTCCCATTGGTTTCAGCCTTTCCCCATAACCCTTCTAAACACTCCCCTCAGTCACTCCTGTTGCTCAAAGTTTCATAGAATCATAGAATGGTTTGGACTGGAAGGAGCCTTAAAAACCATTTTGTTTCAACCCCGCTGTGATGGGCAGGAACACCTTTCACTAGCCCAAGTTGCTCAGAGCTCCATCCAACCTGGCCTTGAAACACTTCCAGAGACAGGGCATCATCAGCTTCTCTGGGCAATTTGTTTCCATGATCTTTTCCATCCCCTTCCCTTTGGAGCAGAGAAAAGTTCCATTACCTGCCTAAATCAGCCCTTGCCACCACTTACTTTTGTGAGCCTTGATACAGCCAGGACCCACCTCAGATGTGCACAGAAATGTCCTTGGACAGGTATGGGTGACACAGTGGTTAACACAGCGGTTTTAACAGCAATGGATCATACCCCATCAGCTGTGATTCCCAGACTCCCCAGCCCATCACAGAGTGGTGCCCATTTTCTCTTTAGACAACTTCTGCTCCTACCTCTGGAAGATGAAACAGAAGAACAAACACTGATTCTTCAGTCAGGCTGAATTTGCTCAACATCGAGTTAAATACAATGCCATGGATTTAAAAGGCTCCTGAGAAGGGCTGCAAGTGCTTACAAGTGTGGGTTTGTCAGAATTCCATTTGCAGCTGTCCCATTGTCAGCGAGTAATCCACACTTGCAGCCTCTTGCCTGAGTGTGTCCAACAGACCCCTCATGACTACTGTGCTTTGAACATTTTTTGCTGGATAATTTGGCCAGGTCCAACACTATTTCATCCAGCTCAGGACATGACCAAGGAATGCTTGCAATTTCTTGCATGGAAGCAGAGTCACATTTTCCATCCCACGTCAGGTGCATGCTGCCCTTAGTGGTACTCACCTCTGAAATGGGGAGAAACAGCGATTTCCTGGTTCCACAGCCCCAGCCCTCCAACAGCCTGACAAGACTCTTTAAAAATGACACACAGATGTTTTACCAAACTCCTGTTCACCATCTGCTCCAAGTGACACCGCCAGTTTTCCTCACGAAAGGTCAGACCCAGCGTCAGTGGGAAGACGAATGTGGCTCTCACGTGCTTAGCTACAGCTGCGCTGTGCCTGGTTATGGGGCATGCACAGCGGCCACAACAGCCTGGCCCTTGTTATGGAAATCAGCCATCTGCCCATGGCAGCCCGGCAGAGCCAAGGAGCCCTGGGGAAAGGTGGGAAATAAAGGCACGAGCTCTTGTCCAGCAGGAGGGCACACAGCTTCGTGCCACGCTCTCCGTGTCAGCCTTGGCTCTTTGAAGGTGTGTCATCTGCTGGGCTGGTGCAGATGTACCTGTCAGGGTGGTCATTCCCTATAGGAAATGGAGATGCAGTCTTCCAAGTTTACATTAATCGCAGTCTGAGTTCTGGGAGACAGTGAACACCTTGAGTTATATATAGTCGAGCACTGCCAAACAAGATGTAGTCCCACCTCCAGACCAAATCACTCGCCTGCTCACATGAGGTGCTTTAACTGTGTCTGTACAAATAAACCCACTTCATAGCAGGATAATGTACAGTGTCAGCACATCCTGTCATTAAAGCTACATTCCAACCTCATTTATAACCATTCACTTCACTGGTTCCTAAGTGTTGATAAAAAAGTTCCTCTCAGACAGCAATTTCTTATATTTGACTATTTACAACCATAAGGGGTTTTTTTTTAACTTAGAAGGGACTGAAGAAGCATTTCTTTCTATAGACAGAATTAGTGAGCTCTGAGCATTAGGTTCTGCTCACTTGCAGGAAGTGCAACACAATTAGTCATGATATTACAATTTATAATACTTTTATACAGCTCATACATTTAAAACAAGAGGAACAGAAATATAAAAGCAGCCTGGAGTTACTTTTGAGGTATGAACTCCATAAGACTCAGTGCAAGGGAATTATGACTAACAGAGATCCCAGGGATGGGGCATGCAGGGATTAGCAGACCAGTAGTGCCTGCAGGAGTCCCCATCACCCAGTCCTTGCTATCCCACGAGCTACAAGGAGCTCAACAGCTTTCACTTTGTCTTTCACTTACAACTTCCAAGAAAGTTTTCAAGAGTCTTTGCAGTTCAGCTGAGAAGTGAACAGGGAATGCCTAGAGGCAGCTCAGGCATCTGGGCATATTTATTGATCTGTCACTGTGAACACACCTCATTTAGAACTCCTTTCAAAACCAAGCCAGCCAGCAACTCCCAGCACAACACATTTGCTTCTGCTCTTCAAAAGCACTTTGCTTGACAACGAATTCCAAAGCAATTTGTGTATCTCAAAGGAGACATACAAGTGGGCTTCAGGAGGAATGACAGTGAGGATGATTGGAAGAAATCTAAGGAATCTCTAAATATGCCAGCATGAGGATCTCCACTTATTTAAGAAAAAAAAAAAAAGAAAATTAAAGCCTTCCAAACTTAGGAAGATAAAACCCTTTGTATATAACTATGTCTTTAGTGGGGACTTTGGGTGAAGAGCAGCATAGAATCCCGTCTCTGTTATTCTTACAACATTTGCTTTTGTACAGTGCTCAGGTTATTTCTCAAGGACTGACACTGCTGTGGAGCTTTTCATGCCAAGAGAAGCAAGATCTCAAGCCCAAGGATACCTACCCAGATGTTTCAAGGCATTCTTTACTTCTGTGTTTGAGAGGGTTAGTATATATATATACACATATATATATATCTGTATATAAACCTGGTTTATAGATATATATAAAACTGACAGTGTCAGGTTTTCTGAGATCCCAATAATATTCAAGGTATTGCAGTTGCGTAGCTTTGTATTCTCATTTTATATTTCAGTATCTAAGCAGTAGAGAGATCAGATCCACATAAAAATATAGGGTATTTTTTGGCATTCAGCTCCCTTCAAGGTAAAGTGGAGGATGAAGGCTACTAAAGCTAAGAGTTAGCAGGGAAGATCTGTCTAGATAAACTTCAAGAAACAGAGCAAGCCCAACAGAAAACAATGCCCAATAATGTAGTCAGTGATGTTTTAGTTTAGTACATTTTCCCAGCTCTGAAACTGGTTGGGGATTTACTACCTCACTTTGGGAGATGAACTACACAGCACAAATGAAGCAGTAATGGAGCATTAACAGAATTAGTGCACTGAAAGAGCTTTGTAGGCTGGAGTTGGACATTTTCATCCGGGATGATGGGATCACTTTGCTGCAGTAATTAGTGGAGCAGCTGACATTTACTCCATAAGTGACCTGTTTGTTGCCACCACTGTGAATCAAAATTAGATTAGCAGCCCCCCTACAGGTGTGGCTGTATGGAGGTTAAAAGCACACTAAATGCTCTGCTGATTCAGAGTGAACCAAACTGCATCAAAAGGATTACATACCATTTGGATGAGCTACACACAGAGAGGATTTGGGAAGGATTCTACAGCCCCAAGGAAGAGAGGTGAAGTGTCAATGCAAGAAACAGTTCTTGCTAAGTACGGAAATATTTATTTCCAATCCATCACGAAATTTACAGTTGTCTCAGGTTGCACATATGTCCTGTGCAACAGGATGAAAACAAAGCAACAGATGAAAACAAATAAAAAAACAGTGGCTTGAATAAATAAAAACCCAGAAACCTCCAATGTAGTGACGGGGTCACTGTAAAAAACATTTTAGAAGAAGATCAGAAGAACTGGCATCTCTCAAATTATATGTCTTGCAGTATTTGGTTGTTTGAAGTGATGCCCCCTATAATTCCAATTTTATTATAAAATATTAAGTTTTAGCTTTCACGGCTGCAGAACAAAGCTTGAAAATGTGACCCAAATATAGCCAAAGGACTTCTTAAAAACCCAAACAAAATAAAAAGAGCTCTAATCTCCTAAAAACAGTCTCATGATTCCTGAGCTACTCTCAGAAGCTGTGAGGGCTTAGCAAAATTTATAACACTTCACTTGTTTCAATTCTGTTGTCAGCCATAAAATCCAAAGCACAGGGAAAAAAATAATTTAAAACCCACAAGAATTAAGAAACATCTTCTGGAGCTGCATCCTTTAACTTTGTTCATTACTCCATCACAACT
>VYZR01081244.1:95489-125052 GCA_013400675.1 Oxylabes madagascariensis
AAAAAAAAAAAAAAAAATAAAGGAAGAAAAATGAACCCAGGAAAACAATATGTAATTTTTAAGGCAGGTCAGTGGTCCAGGCCAGCTGAGGGCAGAAGGACAGGGACAGGTCAGGAAAGAGAGACCTCCTGGAGCAGAGACATTGGTGTCAGCTCATGGCAGAACCCAGTGTAAGACCAGCAGGACAGAGCCTCTTGTAACTGTGGAAGGAATAAAAGATGGGAAGCAAGCTGACATGGATCGGAACAGCAGAGGGAAATGGGAGTCCAGTTGGGAGAAAATAAACAGAAAACTGAATAGCAGCAAGGTTAAAAAAAAACAAACAAACAAACCCAAAAAAATAGAAAAAGCATCTCTGACTGAACCAGATGGGGAGCTTTCACTTTGCATAGGCCCCTCATCATATAATTAGAAGAATATGTATTGACCATAATGGATTTTCCACAAATGCTAAGTGTCTCTGCAGAAACTCTGTAGTTTCATGCACTCAGATATGAAAATGTGTTCAGATTTCTCAGATGATTTCTGGATAATTAAGGACATGCACTGCCACAGAGAGGAAATGTATTTCATTTTCTAGTATAAGGAAAAACTAAACAACAGGCCAGCTGTAGAGAGAATTAAGCCATGTTAAACTGTGTCAAGCATACCAAGCTGTTCAGAATGCACAGATAAACTGGCATGGTTATTAGAAATAAAGTTCTTACACACACACACACACACACGCCTTGGACCAGAGGATGTAGTAAGCAGCCATTTAAAAATATTCATGTGACCCTATCCCACTTTACAAAATCAGATTGCTGCCAAAGGACAGACTGTGACCAAAGTTACCCCTTCTGCCCCGGACCTGACCTATAAATGGCACTGTTTAAAGTAACCACAGGCACTACTGCTCCTAATCTACCTTTAAGATGAAAGAAATGCAGCAAACACCTTAAGTCTGAAAGAAAGCATCCTGTTAAAGGTTTTGCTGCTGACCTGCAGCTGAAAAACAGCTGAAGCACAGCCAGGATTGCTCATAGCAATAGGTACCATGGCTCACCCTGCAGCAGAGGAAGAAGGATGTGTGTGCTGGAAGAGAACAGGCTTTATTCTGTTCATTAAGAGTTGACACTGCTGACAACAACAAAAAGGCAAATAGCATTTGGTGTCATGGCTGTCAGCCACCATGCAGATTTTGTCACAGAAGCAAGTCAAAGACAGTATTCTGCCACTGCTTTAGATCAGGAAAGGAGACATTTAGGTCTCCTATTTCAGTATATGTTTCACTGGAAGAGGACAAGCAGGACACACTGGGAAGTGCTGACTNCAAGCATACCAAGCTGTTCAGAATGCACAGATAAACTGGCATGGTTATTAGAAATAAAGTTCTTACACACACACACACACACACGCCTTGGACCAGAGGATGTAGTAAGCAGCCATTTAAAAATATTCATGTGACCCTATCCCACTTTACAAAATCAGATTGCTGCCAAAGGACAGACTGTGACCAAAGTTACCCCTTCTGCCCCGGACCTGACCTATAAATGGCACTGTTTAAAGTAACCACAGGCACTACTGCTCCTAATCTACCTTTAAGATGAAAGAAATGCAGCAAACACCTTAAGTCTGAAAGAAAGCATCCTGTTAAAGGTTTTGCTGCTGACCTGCAGCTGAAAAACAGCTGAAGCACAGCCAGGATTGCTCATAGCAATAGGTACCATGGCTCACCCTGCAGCAGAGGAAGAAGGATGTGTGTGCTGGAAGAGAACAGGCTTTATTCTGTTCATTAAGAGTTGACACTGCTGACAACAACAAAAAGGCAAATAGCATTTGGTGTCATGGCTGTCAGCCACCATGCAGATTTTGTCACAGAAGCAAGTCAAAGACAGTATTCTGCCACTGCTTTAGATCAGGAAAGGAGACATTTAGGTCTCCTATTTCAGTATATGTTTCACTGGAAGAGGACAAGCAGGACACACTGGGAAGTGCTGACTCAAATACTATCAGCTATCAACGTCTTGCAGTGCCCACATTTGCTCGAGTGGAGATTTTGGGGCCCCTTGTAGGTTGCAGACCAGTTGACAGCACTATCAGTGGTCTAGAAATACTAACCAAGCTGGATCCCTTCCTCTCTCTCTCTTATTTTTTTATTTTTTTTTTTTTTTAACACATGCAAAACTCACCCTTGAGATTTCAGTCAGTGAGCAGTGGAAGGAAGAGACAGACTTAGTTTCTAGGTAACAGTGCTATTGAAATCCACCCCAGTGCTGGGGTTGATCCATTTGGGAGCTGGCCAGAGGAGCAGAAATGAAGAGAAGCGAGAAGCTGCTGGTGCATGGGGCTGTCACCCACTGCTGTCAGCTCCTGTACTACTGCTCTTCACAGCCTCCTTTGTGTCCAAGGGGTCCAAATCCTGCTGCTGGTTCACCAACAGGCTTAGGAAGCCTGAGAAGAGAGGTTATTCAGCAGAGGCCAAATGCTAAGCTTGGTATTAGTTACAGTTATTCTGGCTATGCATTTCTCCCCGGGTTCTGCCCTGTGTTGAGTCTCCCCTGTTCGGCAGGGGGAAAGACAACACCCCCCTCAAAAGAAGGAAGGGAATAAGTGAAGCCATAACTCACTATGCACAGCTTTTGACATTCACTATCTTAATGCAAATAACTTCAGAGTAAAAAATCTTTAAAGATGAAAAAAGACTTTCATACTGTCTCCAGGCAAAAGCATTGCAAAGTACCATGGATCCGAAATTGTTAAATTCTGCGGTTGCTCATAACCCTCGAGGAGCTGATCATCATCTGGTAATGGTTCTCCCCATATTTATAGTGTCAGAAATTACACACTTCCCCAGCATACTTTCTACAGAATAAGTCACGGCTGTTAATTGTCACATACACAAGATGTGACTGCAAATAAGAGAAACCGAAGGCTAAGACACTCTAAAGAGAGCATAAAAGTCATCATCTGGTAAGAGGTTCTCCCCCGCCACACACACAGAACAAGATATTGAAGTGTGGGAAAGCAGGAGATTTGGGCTGCTTCTAACCACTGAAGAAAATATGTCCACTTATTTTCTGGGGAAGCAAGATCAGACACATTGATATGGTGGCTGCATTATCAGTTTCTGATTAGCAACATCTTCCTCTAACACAAGGTGCACACAAAATTAGGGCAATGTTAAGACCATTTGTTCTAAATGCTGAACTAATCAACTTCAGCCAGAGTGTTTCTGTCTGAAAAAGAACTACTGAACCCCCTCAATTCTGTATCTCAGAAAACAAAGTCATCAGGAGCATTAATACTTCTAAAGCTAGCAAGTAAGAGTATAATTTATATCCTGATATTAGCCTGTAATATTGGCACTTTCAGATAAAACCGCTGGAATTTATATATATAAAATCCTAGTTTCGTAATTTTGAGCTCAGGTGTTTCTGCGTGTGAAAAGTTGACTGGAAACTGGTTTTCCTTCTGCATTTTATTGACAAAACAACTACTCAAAGGTGATTCTAAGTTGTATTAATAGCATAGGTTGTTGAAGGCTACCTGTCTCCAAAACCCTTAATGAACAATTTGCTGCTGTGTTTAGTCTTACACTTGATGATTTTTTTTTTAAATGAAATATGCTTTAAGAAAACTATGTAAGAAATCAGACCCTAAGCTATCACTGTTCATAGCTGTGCTGGAGGAAATGAGGAAAAGGCAAAATATAGCAGCTGTAAATCTGTTTCTGTGATCTTACAGTAAAATATTGCTTCACTTTAATTTAAAATAGCAATACGTAAAATCACAGAATCATAGTCCAACTCCCGGCCTTGCACAGGGCACCCCCAAGAATCACATCATGTGCCACACAATGGAAACTTAAGGAGAGAATCATTATGAGGAAGATGAACTAGAATAACCCAGGGAGAAGAAAAAAAAATCTTTCATCTATAAAGTAGTTTTTAGAATGAGAGTCTATAAGTGAGACATCCTTGTGCTAAGTGTCATGCAATGGAACGCATTGGTTTTTTGCTTTGCCTTTCATAATTTCTACCTACTATTTACTGAAACAGATGGAGAAGACTGCAAGCTGATCTATAAAAACTCTCCACTCCATGCCTCCCTCTTTCAGACATACAAGCAAAGAAAAGAGGAGAAACTTCCCAGGCATCCAAGATGCATTAGGTGGGACGCATCTTAACTCAACAACATTCTTGGCGATGGCAGGAAGGTACTGGCAGATTTTGGAGGCTGTGATCCTTCACGTGCATGGGCTGAATTGAGATTTTGGCATTTTCAGTACATGCAGAAGGAAACACAACTGTTCTCATTACAAATTCCTCTCTGCCATTGCTTTTCCCAGCCATGACAAAGCTTCAGTAGAAGCTGCATGGACATTAGCTAAGCACATCCTCTTTCTCCATGGCTGCTCAGTACTTGCTTTAGAAGTAACCAAATCTCCCCTCTCTCACTTTTTTGAGTAGGGAAACCAATCAAAAGGAAACATGGAAATGGCTTGTCACCTTTCTGTAGCTCCATCCCCAGAAATCCAGAGGCCTCCACACACAGCAAGTTACAAAAGAGGGTCAGTCAGCTGATATAAATCTGCTCAGCTGTGCTGGAAGGAAGAGGTTTCAAGCCATTGTGCAGCAATGCACACCCACTCTGGTGATGCTCTGGCAGGGCAGAGTGGGTGATGGCAGTTGAGGAGAGGAGGTGGCCTTCATTTGTCTTCTGTGAGATCTGGGGTTTGGTTTCATGTATGATGCCACTTTGTATCATTAATACTTTCATTGTAAGGCAAGACAGAAGAGGGAAGAGTAAAAGTAGGGTACAGATGAACTCATAGTTTCCCAAAGGCTGATTGTTTGAGGGGCTGGAAATCATCTTCACATCAGTTCCTGCAATTTTCAGAAAGTCTTAGGCAGATTTGCAAAATTCCTGCAGTACTCACATGTGCTAATTTTTCCATAATTCAGAGTAGGGATCTAAATTAATTGATAATAAATTCATCTCATGTAAAATAAAATTTTGTGTTGTGCCTTGAAATTGCAGGAAGTATAGGAATTTTAGTTTTGTGGATTTAAAGCTGCTGATACTTCTGAAAATCTCTATTCAGAAAATATCTCAGCTATGCCTATAGCTAGTCCTATAGCGATGGGGGGGGGAAGGCATTTTAGAACAGTCCATCTTCTTCATCAAGATCCAAATCTACTAGTGTGGAAATAAAAAGAAAGAAAACTTAACCTTGCAATGGAGCTGATGGGCACTACAGGAATGGAAGAAGATGAGAGTTTAGGATTCCATACAGAATAAAGCACGAATTCCCAGTGTGTGCCTGCGTCCTCCTCATGGCTCGAAAGCCATTGGATGAGGTGCACAAACATGCTTTTGAATTGCAAAATCCATGTAATCATTTAGGCTGTTTTCCTGCTGTGAAAGGATGGGCAGTAGTGTCTAGACACCGAGAGGCTGAGCCTATTGATGCCGGTGGGATCCATCCCCATGGAGCCGCCGGCTCTGCGGAGCTCTGCAGCTGCAGGCTCCGGCTCTCCAGCTGTGCTGCGCCAGACTGGGCTGACAATGCTCCTGCCCCAAACAAAGCACAGCTTTCAGATCATGATGAAAACGCAGTTTCTGAGTGGAATCACCTCTTCAGCTCCCCAGCACAACGCAGCGGATCTTCTCCAAAAGCCTCTCGGGGAGTATATTCAGAAATGTGCAGAGAACAAATGACCTTTAATTGTGTCCCACTTGCGCGTGTAGGGGCATATGAGGCAGGGGAGATTCTGCCTCTGAGCACTGTGGGAGAAAGGAATAATGTGGTCCCCAAACATCACTTTGCTGAGAAGACCTGGGGTTGGGGTACCTCTCTTTCCTGTTTCCCAGTCTGAATTAATGCAGTGGGGGAGGACCAGGAGTAGGCGTGCTTGGCATCCTCTTGGCTGAGCCTTGCTAAGGGAGGCTGAATGTTATAAATGAAATGCCAATAAAATTGTAAAAGGTTTTATTGAACAATTGATATATCAGAAATTTAAATGAGCCACAAAATAAATCAGCTCCAAGCCTGGGGTCAGAACCGGGTAAACCACAGACTCAGTACCAACTGCACAGAGTCCCCCCTAGGTTCACAAATACAGGGGTTTCAGAGTCCATTTTTATATACTTCTTCAGCAGGGTGATGTGAGATCCTTCATCTCTTCGCTTGATGTTGCTTCATCTCATATTCATGTTCTTTTATTATTTTGGTAAACTGAGTTCCAGGAAAGCTATTATTTGGTAAACTGGGTTCCAGGAAAGCATGGATGCTTGGAATAATGACTTGCAGGTGTGTTTTATTAGCATGTGTGCTGGGTTTGTTTCCTCGGAATCGTGGCTGAAAGATGTACTTTGGTTATCAATGTGGCTAATGTCCGCTTCTCAGAATCAGGACAAAGGATGCACCTATTCCTTTTGGGCGAGGTGTCTCCTGGAATGGCTGCTGAGTAGTTATTCTGGATGGCTTTTCATTAGTTGCTAAAATGTGTCTCTTCCTGTTCAGTTGCAGGGTGTTCCCTTTATTCAGTTGCAAAACACATCTTCTTCTGTTACAGGAAGGGGTGGTGTAGCCCGATTTCTCAGCTCCAAGGTTTTTTTCCATTTTAAATTTTAACACAGACTCAACTTATTTTAACAATATATAACAGAATGAAATAAAAAACATGAATTACTTTAGGTCATCTATAACACTGAAGAATCAGAAGAGGCTGACAAGGAGCAGCAGAAGTGGAATACACAGTGGTGGCATTTTTGATAATTGAGCAGGTGCCAGCCTCCGGTGATCTTTCATTGAAAGATGAAATTAAGAATCAAAAGAAGGAGGGCTGAGCTTAGTCAAGCTATACAGAACAGCTATTTAATTTGGCTTCCTCGGGTGATTCTGATCAGGTAACCTTTCTTTGGTTAACTCATTGCGTGAAGTACTATGCCAAAGAAAACTTGCATTTGATTTACAACTGAGAGAGAAGTGAAACCATTCAAGAAGAAAGTCAGTGAAGAAAAAATATAAGGAAAGCAGTAAGACTCCTGCACTTGAGCAAATACTTGAAGATCACAGAATATTTATTAGCAGAATTCAGTTAGCATTTCACAGATTTCAGGCCCCAAGAGCAAGCATTTGGTATTTTTCAGGGGGGCTTATACTTGTGACTTGGAAAGTCCTCCAATACAGAACTCCAGCTCCAGCTGTTAGTTTATTGACTTCAAGTGAGTGTAGAGACAAAGGTTTGAATGAAGTGTGGCTGGTTTCCATTAAAGGCTGCTGTTACGAGCTACACAGAATTTATTCAGTTCTACCATAACCATTGTTGAATCTCTCCCTTCAGAAAAAGGAGAAAATCTTTTCCACTGTGAATATACATTAATCAAGAAGCCTAAATTCTGCTCACCATTGATGAATGCCTGGTCTCAGTTGCATTCTTGCACTGTGACCTGCATAAACCCCATTGACACATCAGCTGGGAAATGACTGTCCCCATTGTAACCCTGCATATGTAGGCACTGTGCACCAGTTTAGCATAAAGGTGCTGGACTGCAGGTGACATCCTTCAGCAGCTGCTGGCCAAGTGTCCCACACTTGCAATGAGAAAACATGACTCAGACTTGGGGAATCAATGTTTAAAAGATTTATTCCTGTAATCTTCACTGTTGGAGTGCAGGAGTCTCATCTGCCACCAAATGAAGTTGGTGCTGCTGCCTATAGCAGGAGTGGGGCTGCACCACCTCTTGCTGGTACAGCAATAAGCTGTGATACATCAATATTACAAAGAAAACAAAGATTAGTTGTTTCAACTTATTCCTACTGCTTTACACATACAGTAAGATATTATTTGCTATGTAGAGGGTAATTCCCCTGAAGGACGCCACGTTTAAGTGGCAAATTAATTTGCTGCTTACATTCACTGGCTCTTCCAGCTGGCTTAATTCTCATCAGCCACCATAATTTATTAACAGTGAGGTGAGAAAAGACATGAATCAGCTTAATGTGCTATAAGTAGGGCATTGTCATGGCAACAAGATGCAGACTGTTTTCTACTATTTATGTATGGTTTGTTTTGTGCTCAACCTTGAGACACCACTTGGAACTACTAGAATTAGAAACATCTTTTTTTTTTCTTCTTTTTTTTTTTTTCCTATTTGGTGTATTTTTCATAAATTATTAAAATAAGCATGTGAAAGACTCTGGAACATTTCTCCAGGAAAAGAGCCATATGCACTTCAATGAGTCTTCCCAGAAACAGAAGCCTTAACTCTGATCTCCCAACCATTTTCTCCCATTGTCACACAATTGAGTCCATGGATTAGCTCCCAGTTCATACCAGTCTGAGATTACGAGCAGACCTTCCCTGTTCCATGCTCTACATTTAATTATTACCTGGGGGTAGAGGGAGAATTAGACAATATTACTAAAAAAAGAGAAAGCCTTTGTATTTTCTTAAATGCAATCCATTGTACTTAGGACATGAAAAAAAAAATTAGACGTTGCATTTTTACAGACTCATAATGAGGAAATAAAAGGTCAAAAATTAAAAATTAACAATGAAGGATTTTCATTGCCTTCCCAGTTAAGACTCAATCCCATTGCCTTTTGCATCAACAATTATTGCTTTTAAATAAAGGCAGTTCTTCATTCATTCATTTTATTTACTACCCTGCTGCATAAAGGGAATAGCTGGAATGCTAACAGAGCCCTCTGAAAAGCAATTACCAATATTACTCTTTTGTTTTCTTTTTTTTTTCTCCACTACCTTAGGAATCTGCTACCAAATAGTTAAATCAAAACATGTCTAAGATGTGTCAGGAAAAACACAAAGAAAATATAATCCCTTTCACAATAAGTTTTGCAGGTTTTAAACATTGCTTTGTTCTGAGTAAGGACAATAAAATTTTGAAAAATTCAAAGAATTATCCCCCTTTTCTCCATCCAGTACTCATTAATATTTTTTTTAATATGTCTGGGTTTATATCACCCTAGGTATTTCTTTGCATATATGTAGCGCAACAGGCAACTGGGCAGTACCATAACAGACAAGAAAACAGGTTTTTTAGAAACTCAAGAAAAAATAGTAAACAATATAATTTTGAACTCAAAAAATTCTGTCAAGCTACAAAAGCAAATGTTCAATTGAGCACTACTAACTAACTGAGCCCTTGGATAATGCACCTTTTGGCGTCATTGGTGGCAGATTTTGCCTCCCACATGTTTATCCAGTGGAAAGTAGTTTGTAACCAGCACCCTTCACAAAAGCTCTGGAATTACTGGAAACTTCTGTGGCTTTCCCCAGCTGCTGCTCCAGGCAGCAGAGCCCCTATGAGGCTCCCTGTCCCTCACAAGTGACACCTCTCAGCAATAATGAATGAGCTGTCAGATATCCAGCTGCTTGCACGACGTGGTCCAGTCTTTCCTGGATACTTTTTCACTGCCCAAACTACACTCTGCAGTTTCTCATGGATGGATTACATTTCAGCTGTCTTCTCCTCTCACACAAGGTGAGTAGAGTTAACTTTGGAAAGGAAGGTTGTTTTGAAAACTGGCTTTTGATCTGTTTTCCTTCCTCATGTATAAGAAGACAGTCTGAAATGTTTCTCCTCTTTTGACATTTCTGACTGCTCAGCCACAGGGCATGTCCCTCATGTCCACTCTCACCCTGACTGACTGGGTGGGAACGCTCACCCCTTGCACCAAACACACAGGGAATGCTTTTTTGATGTCAGAGAAGTGTTGACAGCATCCCAATAAATTTTTTCACCCAGTGTTAGTGTGTGGTTGTTGTGTCCCAGTTTAAACAGGTCCTGGGCTACTGCAGGTAGATGGTGTGACTCCTTCTGGTCCATCCTGACATGCAAGAGCATTGAATGAGACCTTAATAAAGTAAAACAAACCAAATCTCTGCCCTTATGTAACTACCTGATATTTTCTCCACTCAAAAAATGAAGGATATACAGCCTCACCCTTACCAGAGCTAGCTCTTCTCTGTTGAAAATGAAAATTCATTTTAATAACAAAACTTTGTTTACAGTTTTCAGCCTACACCTGTAGGAAATAATAACTAACAATGTACTACTAATTTGTTATTTGACCCTAAATTGATCTTTTCACCTGCCTGTGATTCTTGTTACTGAGAGGTACAGAGGCAAGAATTCATCAGGGAAGCCAGACTTTGAAAAATGCTTCACTATTTGCCTTAGCTCTGTGTTAGCTAAAACTGAATTTCCACATAAATAAATATCACTGCTATCATATATCTCTGCCCAGTCCTGACAAGATGTCAGAAGAAGAAAGAAAAAATTCAGGAAGAAGCTTATGGTTCCCAAGATGGGAGGAGGCAGGAGGAAAAGGAGAAGGAGGTACCCGGGCTCAGTTTGACCCTGCAATTGGTGTTCTGGAAAACATGAGTTTGGGCAGCCATTTGCAGAAAAAGATAAGGAACCACATATCCCAAACCCACAGAAAGCAAATGGGGCTGCCTTCTGAGTCCATGCCTCTGGGGAAGGGATTCACCAAAACGCCTGGAGGCAGAAGTCCTTTATTCAGCCCAAGGGTATTTTGAACTCCTCACCTGGTTGCAACACCTAAATTCTAGACAGAAAAAACTTGTGTTTTTTTCAGGACATTACTTTTGAAATTAGGTGATTAACCCTGCTATGTGGAGTCAGGGGAGATCTTTCCCCATTTTGGGAAGTTTGGGCTTCAAAATGGAGACTCTCAATACCATGAGGAGGAGACAGCTGTTTGTCAGTTGGAAGGAATGGCTCTAATTTTGCTTTCAGCTAATGACACTGGATGTAGGGCCAGAAAACTGAAAAATAATTAAAATATAGAGGATGAAGAATACAGGTCACAAGGCACTCATGCCATACAATTTAAAAGAGTGGGTAAAAGTGAGCTCTATTTTTCATAACATATTACAAAATTCTGCAAGAGTTGTAGTGTGTGGAGAACAACTGATGGGTATTGAATAACTTAGTAAGTAAGATTTTAAAAGATGTAAATGGACTGCCACAACTGGCAGATGCAAGGAAAACCATATGGCACCCTGTGGAACCCTCAGGATCACAAAAGTTGCCATGTTAACTGCTGTGCTTTTCCATAAAAACACTATCTGCTGTGGTGAATAAATGCTTTTCCTGAGAGTGTGACACAGAATAATGAACTATATTTGTGGAGGAAATGCAAAGGATCTTGGCATTTCCATGTTAGAAGCATTGCTGTTCATAAGGTCAGCTCCTGGTCTAAAGCCTGTGGTATGAGAAACATGATCAGTTTATTTCTATAGAGGGGAGCACATATCTCACACTCGGGTTGGAGTTTCCCAGTATCTTCACACTGAGATAAATTTACTGATTAATGCAAGACAACACACATGGCTGACGGGGAATATGACTATTTTCATTAATTTCATAAGAAAATTAAGATCAATTTAGACAATTTTTAGGACTTCCTAAAATATATCTAAGATTTTATGTGCTTTATGGACGTCTCACAATGCGGCAAGACCTGAGGTTGCTGCAATGCTGGCACCACTCTGATTTTCAGTTTGTGCCCATTTCCTTGGGGATCGATAAAGATCTGGAGAAGACCAGGTTTAGAAGAGTTGCTTTCTTAGCTTACCTCGTAATGCCTTCTGAGATAACCATCGGGGAGGGAAGCGCAAAAAAAGGCTTTTTCCCATCCTATACAATGTCCTGAGCCTTGAAAAACACCTCTGTTCTCCAGAGCACCCAGCGCCAGCCCGGGGCCACGAGAGGGAGAAAAGCCGGAGCTGGAGGAGAAGGGGCAGTGGGTCTTTGGAGGGTGTCCAGCTGCTGGTGAGACCTGTCCTGCAGAGCCCCGAGCCTGACTGAGCGGCCGCCTGGACCTCTGCCCCCCGTGGCCTTGCTCACAGCATCACCAGCAGTCTCCACACAGCAGAAAACCGCAGGAGAGCCCTGGTTCCCTGCTTTGAAGGGAGAGACACCTGGCAAAGCATCTCCTGGCTCTTTACTGTACACAAGCTCACAGGGAAAGCTTTGAGCCGGATGCCGAGAAGGAGTGGGGCCGTCGGAAAGCCGGCGGTCCCCTGGGTGTGTGCCGGGCTGGGACCTGGCTCCCATCCCATCCCATCCCATCCCATCCCATCCCATCCCATCCCATCCCATCCCATCCCATCCCATCCCATCCCATCCCATCCCATCCCCATCCCTGGCCGCACACGGCCAGCGGCACGAGCCCCGGCAGCTCCAGGATTTGAAAATTAAAGTTTGCCATCTAGCGGCAAGCCTCGGGGTTTTGGGAGCAGCCGCGCACTTCCCTTCAGGTTTTTGGGTGATCTGTTTATGATTTCTGACAGATATGATTTCTAGCGCCGTCTGAGCCTGCCCGCCATCCCGGTCTGCCTGCAGAAGTGATGGAAGGAGCTCGGCACGCTGCCACTGGTGGCTGTGAGAGTGTCACAGCCCTGAGGCAGCTCGCTGGGTCATCACACGGTGCAATGGGGATGGTTCCGGGTAGATTAAATCCTGTGTAATTAAAAAAAACTTCCACAATCAAACACCCAAAAATCTCGCTGGGGTTAAAAAACGATGCAATGAAACGCAATCAATTCCCTTCATGCTCTTCTCTTGCCTTGGACAGCGGTAATTCTCAAGGGACGGTCTCCTTTTGTTTTGTTTCCCGTTTGAATGGATCTGCACCTGGAAGTGACAACCTTGCCCTGGTTTGAGTGATGCTCCCACAGAGCTGCCAGGAGCCAGCACCTCTGCAAGAGCAGCACGTGCCCTCCTGGCCAGAGTCCCTGCAAGCTTCCTCTGAGCAGCACATGTTGCCTGTGTGGGATCCATATAGGATGTGCCTATGGGATTCATATGGAGACCACCCCTGGCATCACCTGTAACTCATTTTCATAAGAAGAAGCAACATGAGGCAGTAGGAGTATGGGTAGTTTTCCAAAGAGAAGAAGAGGTCAAGGATCCTTCATAGAGGAAGACAACAAAGAATGGCTGTGGCTGAGGACAGGGTCTGGAGAGGGAGAAGAGGAAAGGTCTGGGAGGTGATGGGCAGCATGGTCTACTCGGGTGACCAGATTGTAATTAAGGAGCAGCAGGATGCCTGCACAATCTCTCCTCTTCCACATACAACACTGCTATTAACAGAACTGCAGGTGGGATTAGCAATTTTTGCAGCATAATCACATTGTTGAGTCATATTTAATTTATGAACCACTATACACACAGTATCATTTTCTCATATTGATGGTGAGCTGATTATATCCCAATTCATATTTATGCATTTGATATCTCCCTCTGCAACGAAGTACTTCATACTTGTCATTAGTGAACTTCATCTTGTTGATCTGAGACCATCTCTTCAATTTAGCATTTGGCATTCTGATCCTGCCTGCCAGACTGAGCAAATTTTATAAGAGTACTCTATATTTATCCTGAAAATCACTAATAAAAATATTGACTAAAATCAGTTCTGAAGATCTCTGCACATCTGCTTGGAATGCTCTCTTGAAATTTCCTTCCAGTTTGACATTGAGTCATTGGCAATAATACTTTGAGAGTTTTTTCAGCTATTTGTATACACACTGATAATTATGATTTTGCATAAACTGCGTTTTGCTAGCTAATACGTATGAATTCAGGTTATTAGTGCCAAAAGTCTTATTAAATATATTGTCTACTGTTTCATCAGTACTTAGAATACAGATATTCAGGTCCTGCTACAAAACTGTGCAGCTATGTCAGAAAGAAGTAATTTTTACCCTTTCCTTCAAATTTATTAATTTCATTAAATCTCCTCCTTTCATTAAATCTCCTTCTTTAATGAAGGAACTTATGAGGCATAAGCTATCCAAATTATGTTGAGAGTCCAGAGAAAGAAGAATAAAGCTCTGTACCTTCACATTTCACTTTGTGTGCAGTGTCAGCACAATAAAAATATTTGCTGATGATATAGATGCTCCTTAGTACAGCACATAGGACTGAAATTATGCAAGTGCCTATTAATCCTAAGATAGAATTCCTGGTAAAAGGAGGAAAAAAGGAAAAGTGCTTGATAATCATAACTGTGTCAGTTTTACTGCTAGCACATAATTAGATCAGAAGAAGATGATTTCAAAATGTCCAGAGCATTAGTGCTTCTTGCTACTTAGATGATCTGTTTCTGAATAAAAAGCTTCAGTTCATCTTATATTTTTAAATGCAAGAATCTTTTTGGGGCCTATGTCTCCAGAGTGGTGGCAGGAGGCTGCTTCTTCCCAGCTTCTGCATTTTGTAGTTTGCAGAGGAAAAGTATCTAAAACAAACAAACAAAAATTACCGCGTCTATAAAGGGGTTTGTTTTTTCCCTGCAAGAAATCTCTCACATGTAATGTCGCCGTTTCTGGCACAGGCTGGAGGATTTTAGGTATGCCACTGATCTGGAACGCAGCATCCTCGTGCCAGCCCTCTCAGACAGGTGCTTGGGAAGAGGCCAGGAAAAAAGTTGTCCACAGCCCCACAACGGAAACAAAGAAATTATTCAACAACCTCTTCCCACAAACACATGCGTTAAGAGAATGCAATCAAGGATTCAATCTGGTAAACAGCCTTAGGGACAGGGCCAGCAAAGCCTGACCTGTGCTGCGAGCAGGAGAGATTTGGGGCCTGCGAGGAGGCAGGAGAGATTTGGGGCCGGCCCTGACTCCAAACAGCCCTGCTGGTTTGGGGCAGGCAGATGGTCACACTCCCTTCCTCTTCCTTTTAAGCTTCCTGCTGGTTTTCCCTGCCGAAGCTGTCCCACTGAGAGCAGCAGTAAATGTCATTTTGTAGGTGTCTGCAAGAGAATAAAAGTGGCCCCAATGCAACACCCCATGACATGTGTAACTGCAGACAGAGATGAATCATGCCAGCACCAAGTCAGCTCTCACACAGAGCCCGTGTAGGTGTTATTATGACTGTAAACGGCTTCAAAAGAATCAATTGCACAAAAGCCAGGCTGGCAGTGGTTCCTGTTAGCAGTAGTTTGGGTAACACTGCTCACATCACCTTCTCACATTACTCTGTTCCTTGAAAGAGGTTTGGCTGTAAACTCCTACCGACTCCATGAGAATTCCAAAGGATAATATGAGCATCAATTAGGCACTACCATGACTCAGAAAATGAAATATTGCCTTTGGTGGGAAGTCAAGACCGAGTGTTTTCCCCAGCCTTCACCAGCACACGTTGTCCTACCCACTAGGTGTCCCTGCCAGCCAGGGAAACAGAGCGCCGCAGCCAGGGCTGCATTTGCTTCGTTCCACTTGGCTTCAGCTGAAAACATCAAATGCAAACAACAACCGAGGAAACGTCTGAAATAACTTCTCCTTTTTTTTTTTTTTTTTAAACCCTCCTTTTTCGAAACAGCTTCAAATTCATGCACAACGCACAGGATGGAAAAGGCAGCTCTCCATTTTGCTCTGCGGAGGAATAGAAAGATTTTGGCCCAAAGGAGAATGGTTTCCCCTCCTGGTTAGCAAGCAGGTGATGATGAGCTACTTTAGCCCAAGCACCACCAGCTTAATCCCTCCAGCTTCATCTCTGACTTCTGTAGGAGCCAGACAAATTGTACTGTAATCCCTCATGTCTATATGCCCATCTTTAGAATAAATCCTCTGCCATTTTGTCCCCTCCACCATGGAGCTGAGAGGTTACATGAAGGGTGATAATGTTCTTTTGCTTCCCAACTAAAAAAAAAAAAAAAAAAAAAAAAAAAAAAAAAAAAAAAAAATAAAAAAAATTATTTTTTAAAAAAGGTGGGGTTTCACAATAACACCAAAAAAAAAATAAAGAAGNAAAAAAATTTAAAAAATTCGATTACTATCAATGTGTGGATGTCCAAGTCTCACAAAAAAATTCCTATCTCACAAAAAATTTCCTAATGTGTGGGTAAATAGGGCTACAGGGCTAGGTGGATGCAGCTGTTTATAACCTCAACATGGATTAGTGATAACACACATGTTCAGTGGCTGCCTGTGTAAAGAAGAGACCATTTTCCCCAGCTAAAATTTGCTCCAGTAATCCCTGGAGAGTTTCCAGAGGTCAGCAGAGAATCATGGAAGAAAGTGAAGACATTAAAGGAAGCACATATCTGCAGATGTGGCAGCTTCTGCCAGCCCAGGAAGAGGGCGAGGAAGCAGGAGGCAAAACCTGGAAGACATGCAGGGAATTTTTTGTTTTGAAAAAGGTTTTATCTCTTTGTGATACTGAAATGGGGGAAAGAGGGGCAGAAAAAGGCAGTATAAGGTGGAGAAACTCATTCCATATTTTTGCAGTTCTGTTTCCTGATCTGTCAGGGAAGGGCAGCAGCATTTCCACGTCTCCTGGTGATGCTGCTTTACGAGCAGCCTGAAAGGAGAAGGAAAAACGCAGCAGAACGGGGTTTTCTCAGCCATCACACAGGATGATTTCTGTAGCAGAACCCTGGTCTGTTTGGGAGCCATCCATGGGCTATTGTGGAGCAGGGCCTATTGTGCTGTGCACTGTACAAACATCCAGAGAGAGCCATCCCTGTCACAAAGGATCTGCTCTCCAAACAGAGACGGCCAAGGAAGAATAGCAGAACGATTAGAAATTAGAGTTGACAAGCCCAGAGTTGCACGGTTTGGTGAGGATGCCAGAGAGACAGAAGCCTGGTGTTCTGATTCCCAGCCCGGCAATCTGCTCTTTCTCACGGCCGGCCACCTTTGGCCGCTCTGGTGCTTACAGGGTGTTAATGGCACTAAAGATAATTGTGTGTGGCTTGGTATTTTTAACTACTGGGAGCTTTACATACAGGCACGCACTCTGAACTTGGTTGCCCCTAGGGACAGTGTCCCCTCCAGTGTCCATGGCCCTAAGACAGCTTGGAGGGTGCTCAGATAGTGACTGGAAGGTGACCTTCACGGCAGAAATGCCATATAAGCAAAAGGACAGGAGAAGGGCACCGCTATTGCGAAATCCGGCTGTTGAAACACCTTCACATCTTGCAACACAAAGCCAAAAAACTCTTTGTTTTAAGGATTTAAGACTAACTATAGGAAGAACTGTGTTTGTCTCATGTTAATCACCTAGGCAACTGGGAAAGCAGAAGTGAGCTTCACTTTCTAGTGGGCTTTAGAATCTGCAAGTTCATTCAAATGCCTATTTCCAGTACAGCAGAAGTACATGTGGTTCTGCTGCAAAACTGCGTTTTTAAGAAGAAAAATCATACCTATAAACAATCACTTTGGGTTTGTAGCTTTTCCTTTCCCACAGGTGTTGTGTCTCTGCAAGCCCAGGTAGTAATTTAATGACCCAGGATCTACATTAGAAGTACAGCCTTCCCCCTCATTTTAATTTCTCCTCCCTGGGATCCTGCCACTGGGGCAGCAAGGCTTTATTAGAGACCAAGGAATGGGCTGAGAACTGCCCTCTCCTCTCGCAATCACTAGGGAATGGATAAAAGCTTCTCATGCTTTGAAAGGGGTTGTTAAGGATAGGAGGATATAGCCCAAAAAAATTAAGTAATGCTGTGCAGGTGCAGACCTGAAGCTTGTGTCACACTACTGCAACACAGCTATCAGTAAGTAAATAATCCAGCCTGCCACAGGGTCTTGCAGGATTCAAGTTCCAACTCATACCTTTATCGTGGGCTGGGTCAGGAAAAAGGCAGGAAGGCTGTCTCTCAGCAAGGAGCAGCAGCAAGGTTGTATTTTTTCCTAGTGGCTCATTCAAATTTTATATTGTTTTTGTGAATAAATGCTAGCATTAGCATCTACTATTTTATGAAAACACGTACAAAAGCATAGGTTGAAAATTCTGTTGAAGTTGATCTTTTGGCAAAAAATAAGGCCTTCAAAGCAAAAAAAACCCAAACAAACCAAAAACCCAACAAAACAAAAACCCACAGACAGCTCCTACAATCCTAAAAAAAGAGGTTAATTTTAAGTTGATTGTTCCTTTTCTTGTCCAGATTGCTTTGCTTCTGATAGATTTTGATAGTTTTTCACAGACTTCTTTATTTCCCAAATGGAAAAAAAACATCCTTTCTGGATAGTGCTGTCCTAGAAGAAAAACATGTTTTTGGTAATGTCTTTATTTACATTGCTTCAAAACCTATTTTCCTTGAAAGGAAATGTTTATGAGGTTTGGCTTTTCTCCCTATATTTCTTAGGCAGAGTTGCTGGTGCTTTGCTCTGCCTGCCTAAGCCCAACATTAACTCCAAATCTTTAATATTATTTTATTCAGCAGAAAAAATATCTGAGTTTTCTAACTCATCTACAGCTCCACAGAAGGGGTGTGAAGCCCTGATATTTCATTTGGGCAACATTCAGAAAACTTTGATCAACTTTACAAAGTTATAAATAATTATACAAAAGGTACAAGGACTTGCAGAGACAAGCCAAGTTTATGAGGCCCAGAAACAGAGGGAATTAGAAATTTTTCCATCTGCTTGGATGGGTTTTGGTTTAAACACTTGAAAGTCAGATTCATCTGAACATACTGGATGAATGGAAAAGCTGTGGACAACACGATACATTTCACTCCCACAGAGGCTGCTGAATAAGGCAGAGAGAAGATAAAGCACATGAACAGATTCTCTACCAATCTTTTTAGCAAAAGAGCACAAAACAGGCAAGATCAAGAAGGAACTCAGCAACCTTGTGAACCACTTTAGAAGGGATAAATTCATGGCGAGGATGAAGGAGAAGCCGTGCCTGTGCTCACAGCACCTTCTTGAAGCAGAAGAGAGAAGGGAGCAGAGCCTGCAGAGCACACAGTACATGGACAACATGGAAACTCTCCTACATCCAATGTGCAGCCTGCAAAGTCTTGGTTTATTTTATTTTTTCCCAAGGCCGTGCAGCTGTAAAGGGGAAAGAACTGAAGGCCTAGAAAATTCGGGAAGTGAAAGGACCAGTTTTGATATTTCTTAAGTTTAGAATTAATAGAAGGTAGAGATACACCGGTTAAGTATTAAGATGCTATTAAAAATGAAACATTTAAGGCTAATTCTTGGTTATTTTCAACAATTGGAATTAGTGAATGAAATTCCTGATCACAATGCATCTGCCTTTAAATTATAACAAGGATCATGACACTCACAGGATAAAGCCATGGGACTGTCAGCATGTGATGGCTCTAGGAAGAAATGGAATCCAATCACTTGCGTGTGGAATAATTTTTTAACATTTTAAACCAGGTAAATAAGAATGCCATTATTCATTAAAAAGGATAAACTCTTGGGAGCCTGATACAAGCCTCAGGACCACCAATATGAAGGGAAGTTGTGTGCGCAGAGCAACTATCATCTCCAAACAGACTTGTTGAACCTGGGCCCAGAAATTATGAATAATTGGGCAGTCTTATGTGCAAAGAAAGACTGGCATTAGCAGACAGAAAGTGTTAAAGTGGTGAAATAAAGGAAAGGGACATTGGAATAAAAGGGTGGAATTTGGCAAGGAGAGATTCTGTGGCACTGGGAGCTAGCTGCACAAGGGCAGAGGGAGGAGGGTCTGTCTCTCAGGCTTTATAGGAAGAAAAGAAGTTAAATCTGCAGGTTACAAATGGATGTAATATGAGATAGAAGCCATATGTTGTCATTTCCACTCCCCCTGCAAAAGACATCCTCCCTGAAGTCTTGATCAAGGAATGGGCTGTAAATCACAGAAGAGGCAGGATGCAAAGTTCAGTAATTTCCAGTAACTGACACCAGGCTAACACTGTAATTGCTAAAAAAAGTGGTTTGGGGCAGTCTATTACCTTCTGCTTTGCTGCTCATCATTCCCACAAGTTCATAAGAGAGTACAAGGCAGTCAGATACCCAGCTGTCTATTAATAATTGATTTAATGTAACACATGAAGTGTGAGTAATCTATTTCCTTGCTTCTCTGTTTAATATAATCCATGAATCATGGTGACCAGTAAAGAGGCTGATTGACCACTCAATGCTAACTTTTTCGCTAATTCCAACTATTGACTTGCATTTAAGAAAGTTAAATGTCTGCTAAATACTTTGTGGTTATAACAGGGATGCTATGGCAAAGGGAGACAAATAGTTCATTAGATAGTGTTCATTTTTGGATAAGAGCTTGTAAGTCTGCCTTGTGCTGCTTCCAGTAGTCTTAAGTCTGCCCAACATTAGACAGTAAAATAATTGTTGTCAAACATAGACCTCTCTCATTTTGGCTCAGTGTCTTGTCTCTCCCAGACCTAAGAAAAAGTTTAACTTGCAAGCGGAAGTCGCTTTTATTCTCACCATATTGCTACAGGTATCAGTACCATGGTGTCTATTTACCCCACAATCACAAAAGATTTCCTATTTTCAGTACCTTTTCAAGGTGAGGAACTGCTCTTCCTCTTTTACTCATAGGGAAGCAAGGAGCTGAGAGCATGTCAAGGACCTGGCTTTGCTAATTGTACTATTTCAGGCACTTCTGCTTGTGAACATATGTGTGTTTTTCACCAATGCCAAGATTTTCACTCACTGAGTGTCACTTCCTTTGTTAGCTCCAAATGTGCAGAGGCTGAAAGGGCATCTTTACTAGTGAAAAATCTCTCAAGAACTCTTATAAATCATTCAAGCTTCTGGTTGAAAATGTTTCCTTTCACACACTTCTTAGTGCCAAATACAGGCCCATCTGGAATCATTATTAATTCTGTTGAACTGTTTAATTCCAAATGGTTCTCTCTTTTTTTTTTTTTTTAAAAAGAAAGACTTGATTCAGTATTTTATAACCATAATTGGAATAGCACATTAAGACTCAACAGCTCATTTTTTTATTCCAGGAAATGGCAAGCAACACATCTTGTACTCAATCAGTCATGTTAATAGAGCAATGCCGAAAAATCTTGTAACATGCAGCTACCCACTAGTTTAATTCCTCTTACATATTTGTTTGCCATATAAACAGAGATGAAAATTATCTTTGTGGGCTTAAGAAAGCTTCTTAAACAATTTGAAGCACTTCTCAGTATATGCTTTGTTGAGCACATCAGCCAGAGAATTGGAAGAATAGATGCTCTGCCACTGAAATGGCTGAGCAAAGTGCAAAACATGCTCCTCCAGACACAAACTCACATCAAGACAGTTGTTTCTGGTTTAGCATCAGGACTGAAAAATTAAACTAATTTTGCAAGCCAGGTCTCATTCACATTTCAAAAAGAAAAGCACAAAAAAAGGGTGGTGGTTTCATGCAAACCTGCTTATTTAACTTGTTTTTGCATTAAACATTGCCTCTAGGATTTGAATGCACACATTTAAGGGAAGGGAACGGTTAAATCTTGGTGTCATTTATGTCAACAGCACAAAATTCCTGATGACTAACATTCAGGACAGCTGGGAAGTTCTCTGCATAGTTCTCCACATGCAACTGATGTGGGAGACACTCAGGCTGCACGTTTGGCTCCTTGACGCTTGCTCTAAAGAGCGGTCACAGATCTCCAGCCCTCTGTGGGGTTGCACAAGCTGCTCAGTGCAGGCAGGCAGGCTGGAAACACAGAGCCAGGGACTGTGGCTGCCCACAAAAGGGCACAGCTTGCATCCCCCACAAAGCTGGGGATGAAAGCTCCGGAAGGTTTTCATCCCTAGAAGCTGGTGATTAATGTTCGGCTACAGAGAACTGTAGGTATGGAACCAGTCATGGCTTAGAGTGATACAATTATAAATTCATAGCCAGACTGTCATGATACAAATTAGTCTCAGCACTCATTTTCTTTGGCAAAACTCCCATTCTTTGGATGCCTTTCTGGTGAAATTCACTGTGACATGAAAGATATCCAAAATACAGATAAAAGGAGGACTTTTCCAAGTGCAAAATCCACTAGGAGTGTTTGCCATAAACGCCCCATAAAATAAGCTGGAAGGCAGCTTTCATGTCTGGTCCATACTTACTCCTGCTCTGAATAGGATCAGCTTTGGAGTGAGACGGGGTACTCCAGGCCTTATCCAGATAAGTTTTGAGTATATCCAAGAATGGAGAGCTTACAACCTCTCTGAGCACTTATTCTAGCACTAATCTTATTTACCATGAAGTTTTTCTCCTTGTATCTAACTGGGATCCACCTTGCTGCAGCTGGGATTCACTGCCTCTTGCCTTTCAGAATGCACCCTCAGGAAGAGTCTGGCTCTATCTTGTCTATTATCATTTATCAAGTAGTTACAGAGAACAATGAGATACTCCCTGAGCCATGTCTTCTCCAGATGAACAACCAGCTTTCTCAGCCTGTCCTTGTACTCCATATGCTCCAGCACCCTGAGCATCTTGGTGGTTTTTGATGAACTTGACCCAGAACAGAATCATAAAAAGGTTTGACTTGGAAGGGACCTTAAAGATCACATCATTCCAATCCGCCACCATGGGCAGGGACATCTTCCATCAGATCAGGTTGCTCAAAGCATCACCCAACCTGGCCTTGAATACTTCCAGGCATGGGGCATCCACAATGGCTCTGAGCAACCTGTGCCAGTGCCTCACCACTAAACTTGTTGTCTACCAGGACCCCTGGGTCTTGCCTTGAAAGCTGCTTTCTAGCAAGCAAAGCCGTGCTGTTGCAGGACATTATTCCTTACTGGGTGCAGGACTTTGCATTTGCCTTTATTGGACTTCATAAGTTTCTCAAAACACATTTCTCCAGCCAGTTGTCAACCCTTTTCAATGCCCTAGCCTTCAGTGCATTGACTCTTCCACCTGTTTGGGGTCATCAGTGAACTTGGAGAGGTTCCATCCCACTCCATTGTCCAGCTTTAAAGAGGTCATTAAATAATATCAGACCCTGCAGTGAACTCTGAGAAGCACCACCAGCAACCAGTCACTACTTCAACTCTGATCTGCTGCATGGAATACCTGGAGCCCTGTGGTCCAGTCAATTTTCCACTCCTCTTCCTGCTCAGTCCTCTTGTCTCCAGCTCAGCACCCAGGATACCACAGAAGGCTGTCAAAAGCCTGTTGTTGAAGTTCAGGTAAACAACACCCACTGCTCCCCAGCGCCTGCTGATGCCCACGGCCCTCTGGCACTGCCCCTTTTGGTGCCCACTGGCGCCACTGCCCACAGTGTTGTCCCCAGGTTTTGTCACTGAGACCATGTGAAAGGATTCTAATGTCATTGGTCTTCTGGTACAGCTGATACAGCCATGAGGACTTGATTGAATACTAATGCCAAGACACAGCAGCAAAGTAAATTTTGTTTGGAAATATTGCTGCAAAATCATCATATCCGAGGAGAAGGGTTTGATGTATTAGTAATCAACTTCCCTGGAATATTCCTGTAATTGTTATGGTTCCTTAGGCATAAGGAAACAATTTTCTAGATTTGGATCACTGTGTTAGTTAGTCTGACAAGCCCAAAATAAAGTAAATTTTCACACATCAATCATTAGCATATTTGCCTAAGAAACAGAGTGCAGAATTCATGTAAAATCAACAGCTTATTCAAGTAAATACATATTCATAATTATTTTATGCAAAATATTGCTTTCTGAGTTTATTCAGTGAATGCTAACTACGCTCTTAACAACTATACAAAAATAACAGCTCCCCTGTTACTATGGAGAGGAGAAGATATTGTGCTGGTGTGATAAAAACACAGGCAGGAGATTTGCTCCTTTTAAATGCCTTTACTAGAGTCAGCGTGGGGTGGGGGCCCAACGGGTCACACTCACGCCACGGCTGCTCCCAGGAGTGACACGAAAAAAAGATTTTTCAGCCTTGTCCTCTGGAATACAATGCAGGCAGACCCAGGCCCACTATACTCAACGGGAGAGCAGGAAAACTTGAGAGCTGTAAGGTCTAGGGGGAGTCTCACTCTGGGTGCTGTCCTCCTAGGTCATGGCGAGGGATAAGAATTGTTTAACATGGAACGAGGGGTAGCTCCCCTCCCACACAGTCTGTCCATGCCTGTCCGAGCAGTTTTTGGTGTTTTGGCTTCAGCATAATGCCCTTTGTTTTGGCAAAGTCGCTCCCAGCATGCACTGGGCTTCTCCGATTTGCATATCCGCCATGTTCCTCCTCTTTTAGCCTCCGGTCACCATTTTAGGGAAGCAGCAGGGCTCGACGACAACCTGATAGGGAAAGAACAGAACAGAAGGTGAGTAACCTTAACAACTTTAACAAAGGACATTGAACTTGTAAAGGTTTTTAAACAGCCTAAACTCATTCATAACAGGAGGACTAACTGTAAAATCTTTGGAGTGAGAACAAGACAGTGTGATTTCCTCAGATACAGTAATAATAATTCAGCAGCCCAAGGTTTTACATTCAAGGTTTTGGAGGGAGAAATGAGAAGTTGCTGATGAGTTGGTCTAGAGATATACTGAAGGGGTGTTTCATGGGAGGGACATTTTCCATCATTCCGACATACAAGAACAGAAGGTGTAATTCTCAGCTGAAGTGAAACAAACACAGGAACAGGTTTGGCATTAGCAGCTGTGCTGCATCTGAAATTGATTCGAGCTCGCCGGACACAGCCACCCCCATCAGAGCCTATCCCTCTCACATCTCCTGCAGCCCAGCGGGCAAAGCCAAGTGAGGATACATATCCTTGAAGGAATCAGTACGCACATGTGTGCACATACCCACCTGCAGCCATGCGGCCACTTGATACCTCATCTCCATAATGGGATTTGCTGGGAGCAAGCAGAAGGGATCGTTCCGCCCCGCCCCTCAGATGCATCGGAAAGAGCCAGCATTCCATGCTTTATTGCCATGGGTGTGGAAAAACTGGGCTGCAAGTCACATTGATCAGAGAGCCAATAAGGCGAAGAAGGCGCCCTGCAATATGGAGCCTGCAGAAGCACTGCCAGGGAGGGATCACAGCACTGCCAAGTGTCACTGCAGCGAGGCACAGAGAGGCTCAGTGCTGCATCAAAGAAAGGATGGGGAATGCTGCATTTTATGGGGCAGCTACAGACAGGAATTTACACTTTTTTGCCAAAGATTTCTAAGCGCTCTGCACCAATTCCTGACGTTTAGGTTCCTAGCGCCAGTATGTGGTAGTTTTCCATATGGCAGAGGGACTTTCTCATCCCTAACAGTGCGCTGCACTCATTATTATGCAGAAGATTTTTTTTTGTTTCTGTACACCAGGCCTGGGATCTTACAAGGAAGTGATTATACTTGCCTACATAGAGGTTCTGGTGACAAGATAATTTACAACGCTCTGTTGCATAATAATTGAGCCAAGGTCAGGGAAACCATTGATGTAGCACAGTCAGGGCAGTTGTAAATAAACCCCACATCACGAAAGGGGCTGCTGTCAGTGAGAACAGACGGACAAGAAAGGACAGAAAAGAAAGAACCTCCAGCTCTCTCACCATGGTAAATTCTTACTCCCCTCCCTTATCTCCACAGATCCCATGGTTGGCTAATTAAAGAAGGAGGTGTAACTATCAATCTAATCTCACTTGTTCTCAAATTTACCATAATTTCTACACTTGAGAGGCTGGTGAAATGAAACAGCACTACTAGAATTTCTCATTCATCAGCAGGAAGCAGAACAACTCTGGGAATTGGGCTAAAAATAATTAAGAAGCAGGATCAGGTGCTGTGCACATGCATCTGCCTGTACATGGGCATGCAGGCACACAAGCATTTACTGGAGGTAGAAGCAGTAGCACAGGGGGAGATGAGCACCGCCAGTAATTTTATCTTAACATATGAATGCTTGCAGATGTACTCACAGAATACTTATTAGAGTGGCAAAAACACCCAAGAAAACTGCCATCAAATTATGCTACAAACAAAATCAGCTTTTTAAGCGGATAAAACCACCAGCAGTACTTCAGGAGACACTTGGGAACTGTTGGGGCGGCCACGGCACGCAGGGTGCTCAACACCCCAGTACACTGTGGGCACAGAGCAGGTGCACCCCCTTTGAGCAGGAAGGTTGGCATTTTCTGGAAGCACCTGTGTTATTTCACATGCTTTGCTTTGTTTTGCACTTGTGCAATAACACTAGAGCTTCTCAGAAAGTGTTAGCGTGGTTTTTGCCCCTTCTCCATACAGGCAGGCTGGGAGTCAGGTGCTGCCAGGGGCCTTGCTCTGCTCAGCACAGTGGGGGTGCAGCTTGTCCAGGACCTCCTCCAAAAGACAGACTGATCAGACACACAGATATCCTGGATCATCAGAGCTGTTCTTCAAAATCCACTTCCATTTCAAAGGGATAGCTGAGAAGGAAGATGTACCTGAGAGGCAGGACTAGGATGGAGGATTTAACTAAATAAGTAGCTCTTACCTGAGGAATCAGCTATCCAGCAGAATGATTTCTGAAAAAGATCCCCCAGTTTTACTACTAGTCAGCCTCAACATACAGTTACTTGCCATATTCCAGGAAAAGCCTTTAGTTTGCAGCTCCTCCAAGAAGCGTATCAGGAGATGGAGATGGTGATGGGCCAAATCCTCAAGCCAGTGTAAATCAATGCTATTTGTTTGCCACTGCTGGAACCCCCACTTTCTATTTCAGTTAAGAGCTAACACACAGCAACTTAATATGCATTTATGTTAATATTTGCACTTTGCAGGGTTTGGTAGATTGCGTGGCTGGCACATGTCAGGCTGAATGTCACTTCCAAAAGCTAGGGAATGTCACTTCCAAAAGCTAGGGGACCTACTGAAAACTACCATTAAGAGTGACTAGCTGACAATACGTAGCACGTCTCTGGAAAAGCCTTCCCACCTCAAGCACCTTCTTGTGATTAATCTTTCAACTAGACAATACACATTACTATCTAAAACCCTGAATTTTTAAGGACAGAATGCATTAATGAACAGAGGAAAATGTGAACGAATTAGTACCTTCAGCACTGCGAGACACAGGGAAAGGATATATGGACAGAGTGGCCAGGTCCCATCAGAGACCATAGCTGTAGCCCCTGCTGCAACATTGCCTCCTGGCAGCATTACTGTGTCCAGCCCTGGAATCCAGACTCCATGCCAATCACTCCAGAGCAGTATTGAGATGCATGGCATCTTGGTAAAATTCAAATCAAAGTTTCTTTCCTGCATATTGGAGTGGGATAGGTAGCAAAGGTTGATGTAAAAAGTGAGCAAGCAGCAATGATGGGGGTTTGTATCACACAAGCTTAGAAAATAGTCTGGAATAAAAAATGTGTGCATTATTGCCTTTCAGACTTTATCTGATCTTGTACTGCCAGACAACTTAAACTAAGAGTATCTGGCAGAATTCAAGATCATTTTGCAAAGACTTTTCATTCTCCTTCACCAGATTGCTCTCAGTAAGACCTGATGGGGAGGGAGTTGGAATACATCATATTAGAATGAATATAAATAGTAATGATCATGCTCCTCCCCAACACATCCACTTTAAGGAATCAGTTAATTAACCCTGAACTGAGCAGGCTTGCCAGTCAGGAATAGAGCAGTCCAATTGATAAGAGCTTCCTGACCCCTACTTCTCAAGGAAAAGATTCAGTAACCCTTATTTATGTTAAACATTAGCTTACCCTGTGAGGAACCTCCAGAAATCAATAGGAATTGCACTACATGAGTAAGACTGGCAGAATCTGATACCAATTATAAACTCAGATTGGACCTCAGCTGGGTATTTCTGTCTGCTCTTTTCTTTTTTATTTTTTCTTTCCATATTCCTCCTCCCCCATGTCTGCACCCAAGAAAATACAGAACATTCCCTCTTATAAAAGGCACTTGAATGGCTGCTTCTCCTCTTTCTCTTTAATCCAAAAAGTATGAATATTTCTTGTTAAAGGAAGGTAATGTTTGACAAAACTTGGCAGATTGAAGTGTATTTCTCAACCTGGAAGGAGCCCAGCTTTTTTGAGAAAATGGAAGCCACAATTTGTGACTTTAAAATGTGAAGTGGTTTATTTCTTCTTGAAGAAAAAGGTATAGCTGAAACCACTAGAGAAAGCATTAAGGGAAGCAATCTGGCCTTTTAAAAAAAAGAGATACAAGATCTACACTTTTTTCTTTTACCAAAGCATGTGAGGGAAGAGGTGGATAGAAACAAGGACACATATTTTCTATTTGCAGTTCCTTTCCCCAAATTTTCCCAGAAGCAGAAGACGCTGTAGCTGGGTAGAGGAACTGAAAACCTGAAGATACTGGTAAAGAGAAAAATACCCATGTGTTGTAAAAGGGAGGTGGAAGAGAAAAATCCTTCAGCCTTTTGAGTCAGCTCAAAGCTAAATTACATCCTGCTGCACAGGCAAACCACATCTCCTGAGAGCTGCAGCCTGGGTTTCTGTGTCTCCTCTCTGGTCTGGCCTCCTACGTTGGACTCCATCTCCCAAAATGCCAGTGCCACGCACCACCTACAGCAATCTCCTTGACTCAGCCAAGCCAGAAAAGCATGTTTTGCTGTTGGAGCAGTTGTTGGGATGGAGAGACTGGAGGATGAGGGGAGCAATTCAGCCTTCAACCTTCTAGCTCAACAGGCTGAAGGACAGTAAGCTCAGGTTGGGCAACCCTAAATGCAAGACTTTTTTTTTACATCACCTGATGAAAGAGTTGTTCATGCATTAGAGTTGCTCATGTGGCAGAAACTGCATTTTTGATCAAAAACATGGTTTTAATGGAAAATTTAGAAGTAGATCTCTTGGTACTAAAAAGGAATAGCAAAAAACCCCAGTGGGATCTCAGGAATGAAATCATGCAGAAATCATCCTTCCAATACTGATGTGCAGGCACAATAGATGCCGGTGTTTTCTGCTGCTGAATGGCTGCTGCTCACGTTGCCTTTTTCAAAGCTGAGTGACAGATTGTGCTGGAATTAGATGGGAGGCATTGCTACCTTGAAGCTGTGTAAATGTCTGTGACTTTACAACACTGACTTGCTTTGAGTCAGTATTTTCCCCAAGTTTAGCAGGTACTTTTCTGCATGAATTAGATGCTTCCAGATGTTTTGAGCTTGTTTTTCTGTGTTTAATTGCCTTAAACTATTGGATACTAAGCAAGCTGGGGAAAAAAAAAAAAAAGCTGTGTCTGGCTCTGGTGGTATTGTTTTCTGCTCATGTCCTAAAGCCATGTCAGGTTGAAATAAGGTACACAGCATCTCTCCCATCCTCCTTCATTGGCAGTGTCCCAGTTTCTGTGGAAAAGAAAACCTGGAGCATTGGAGCATGCACTGACAGGGAATTGCAGTATGGTCAAATAGGTTTCTGATATAGAAGAGTGGGGCAGCAAGTCTGCAGGCTCCTCCCTGGCTGCAGAGACAGAGTCAGCAAGCCAGGAGTTCCTTATTCTTTCTGTAGACAGACAAGAAGATTTACTGCTTAGTGTAACATTGCCTCTGGGGCTAGAATTGGATTTCTCCCCAAACTGTTACTTCCTTTCAAGCTCCTCTTCTGTGCAGAAATTTTAGAAGGAAATGCCACTGGATTACACAGCTGCTGTCTGCCTGGGCTTTAAATGCGCCAATTTGCATCAGTCTGTAGGCAGTGCTGAGAACAGGCTGGAAGTGACTGCAGCCTTCCTATGTTACTAGTGGCATCTTACTTGCAAATCTGAAACAATTGAAGGGAAAAGGTGAAGTAAGACTAGAGACAGTCAGCTCTGAGATGCTAGAAAAACCCTAAATTCTTCTTTTTTTCAGAGAAAAGCATGTGTGAAACACAGCACTCTT